>BQNB010045648.1:0-11805 GCA_026074375.1 Tanacetum coccineum | reverse complement strand
CTTAAGTCCATGGTTCGAGGAAATGGGAACGAAATTTTTATGCATTCGTTGAAGACCAATCAGTTATGATCTATAAAGATCCCCCTGTATCATCACTTTCGACGTTGTTCATCTTAAATGGGGGGATGTGCGTATAATGTCAAATGCTGCAGGGGTAATAACAAAAATATATAAACTCTTGTAGCATTTGCATGTTTATAAAGAAAAAAGAAGAAGAAAATAGAGTGCAACTAAAAAGCCACCCATGTGCTAAAGAATGTAAAGATGATGCAAATTAAGCCATCTCAAAAAATGTAAAGAATGGAGCTAGTAGCCCATTATTGCAACAAGCCATCTCAGTAACTGTGAAGAATGGAGCTAGTAGCCCATTATTGAAGATCAAATTTTTGAACTCAGAGTCTTGGACCTATGGATGGACAGTAGCTAGTTATGACAACCTTAGATTACTTTAGATTATTTGTTTCGTGTTTTTATCTTAACAACCATTAAATGTGTATCTCATGTCTATCCTAACCCTTTATCACCCAATCAACCAATGTCACCCATGTTGCATTTGAGAATGTTTACACCCTAATTCTAGTTGGTGGAGGCTTGTGTACTTTCCAAGCTTATGATAGAATACATGCTATGACTGAGCAGTTGAGTGATCACCAATAATAAAACACATAGATTAGTGAGAGTATGAGTGTGATTTGTTTTTCCCTTTGTGAGGTGATCGGTTTAGAATTTTCTAGCATAGGTGATTTTTAAATTCATATCTTCCTTGATAACCTAGGGAGATATCTTTTTGAGAATTATTTATAAGGTTCTACTTGAGGGCAAGTAGAAGTTAAGTGGGGGGATATTTGCTAACATCAAATAATTAATATCTTTATATATCAAATTCCCGCATTTATTGCCTCACTTTATATCATTTTTATATGAATTCGGTACTTAATTCACTTATTTGGCGAATTCAGGTAATTAGAGGCGTTGAAACAGAAAAGATGCAGAAAAACGGCAAAATGATGAAAATACAACAAAAAACTGCATTATGGAAGATATTACGGCGTAACGTCTCGCATGAGTTACGCCGTAATCAATTATTAATTACAATGATTTGGTGCTGACGAGGCATTACGGCGTAACGTCCCTCAAGAGTTACACCGTAAAATATTTATTGCTGAAGATAATTATGTTGACTAAGGGTTACGGCATAACGTGTCAAAGTAATTACGCCGTAAAATATTTTAATACTAATTGAAGAAATGCTGCATTAGAAGGTTTACGGCGTAACGTGGTCGATGCCGTTACGCCGTAAAGTATGAGTCATTACAAGGACCAAAGGCGTACAAATTACATGAAGTTTCATAAAATAGTTCATTTTACCAAGAATAATGAGGGGCCAAAAGTGCCAACTACCCAAACTTGTATTACTAGTATAAATATAAGAATGATGATCATTCTAAAAGGCATTCATTCGTCTGGTGTGGTTTTAGCCGCAAAACAAGAAAATGGGAGAAGGTAGTTCGAGCAGTGGTATAGGGCAAACCCTTCGGGGTTTGCCATGGCATTCGACTAGGGGATCGAGAGCATTGATCTAGCACAGTTTGTAATTATACTTCAATTTTCTGTAGTCAATTTAATTATGTTATTTTGACTTATTAGATCTAGCAATATGATTATTGATGTTATGATTATTTATTATGCTTCATTAATTGTTCTTTTGCATTTAATTAATTAATTATCCTTGTGATTATTAATTTATGATCTTATTGTTTTAGTTGCACCTTTATTAATTTATGTAGTATGTTTTGAAATCTTTGAACTCTCTGCTAGGTTTTGATATGAGATTGAGTGTCTATGAGGTTTGAGTGATCAACTTAACCTTTGTACACACGATTAATTACAGGATACCAACACTTGTAGTTGTTCACCCTTTACCCATGAGGTTAGAACCCTTAGCCCTAATGGCTGGGGTTTGTTGGACGTGATGAGCGAGGGCAAAGATATGAAGAGTACAATTGTTAATATAGTTGTTTTGGTATTTGGTGGGCCTTGTGTTAAAACAGCTTGGGCTCAAAAGAAGTTTGTACTGCTCTCTAATATTAATATTGTTTGTGCTATACCTGTTCGTGTTTATGGCAGTAATAACTGTTGTTTGGGCTCAAAGGAAGTGGAGTTAGTACTGCTACGCTGTTCGTGCACAAGATTGCCTTATACACGTTAGTACTGCTTGAGCGTAAAAGTTTAAAAGTTATTACTGTTCGATGATTTAACACTGTTTGAATATGTTTGTACTGCCTTTGTTGTCCGAGAAATTTTTAATACTGCCAGTGTAGTCCGAGAAAAGCAGTTAATATTGTTAGTTGTACCCGATATCGGGTGACAAAGCATGTTTGTGGTTCTCGCCTGAGTTATGCTTTTGGACAACACACACAGGAAGTTTTTGGTTTTGGTTTACATGTTCTTAACAGATTTAAAGGATTGTATTTATAGATTAATTGGTTAGAAGAGGATTGTTTATCACTTATTTAGAGTTGAAGTGGAGTTTCACAGGTTCGTGTTCTTATGATATCTTAAAGTGGGTGTTACACTTTGAAGATAACTTGTTTGTGCTTAGAAACGATGTGACGAAGACTTGTCAAAATCTAGCAAAGGTGTGTGATTTTTCTTATGGTGCTCAATGCTCACATTTGCTATCACTTGTTATATGTCTCATAGAAGATGAGGATTTTTGTCAAGAGGTTGCGATCTACCTATATTTCACAGATTTATTTATAAGTTTGGAGTCCTTGTACATCATTTCAAGACCTAATTGATTAGTTGGAATAGGCGGTTCAAGAAGGCAACATATTAGGAATTCACCCAAATAGCCTTTATGTGTGTGTTTATCGACTTGTCACACTAACTTGTCGACCTCCCAATGTAAAACCCTTTGTTGCACTCAATGTTAGTGCTAGATACCCCTAAATTACCTTGTTAAGCAAATCCTTGTTTAAACCCTATATGTTTCGTTACACCATTTCACCTTAGCCTACCCTATAGTCTTTATTTTCTTTGTGTTGAAGTCTCTGGCTATTTAAGTCTATGGTTCGGGGGAATGGGTACAAAAACTTTATGCATTCGTGGAAGACCTATCATTAATGATCTATAAAGACCTCCCTGTATCATCACTTTCGATATAATTTATCTCAAGTGGGGGGATGTGCATATAATATCAAATGCTGCAGGGGCAATAATAAAAAGATATAAACTTCTGTAGCATTTGCATTTTTAAAAAGAAAAGATGGTGCAACTATAAGCCATCCATGAGCTAAAAAATGTAAAGATGGTGCAACTATAAGCCATCTTAATAATTGTGAAGAATGGAGCTAGTAGCCTATTAGTAAAGATCGGATTTTCAAACTTAGACTCTTGGACTTATGGATGGACAGTAGCTAGTTATGACAACCTTAGATTACTTTAGACTATTTGTTTCATGTTTTTATTTAACAACAATTATTGTGTATCCCGTGTTTATCCTACCCTATATCGTTCTACATCCCGACCATTGGTTTTGCTCGAATGATGGATTTGATTGCAATCATGTATACCTATTCCATCGTTATGGATGTGTATATGTGATTTTATCTCCCTTGTTGGTGTAACACTTTTGGGTAAGGACTGCAGAATGATTCAACCTTAAACCTATATGTCACCCTTGTTGCCTTTAAGACTGTTTAGACCCTATTTCTAACTGGTGGAGATTTGTGTACTTTTTAAGCTTATGATAGAATACATACTATGACTGTGCGATTGAATGATCACCTAGAAAATGAAACACACAAATTAGTGAGAGTGTGATTCGTTTTTCCTTTCGTGATGTGCTCGGTTTAGAATTTTCTAGCATAAGTAATTTTTAAATTCATATCTTCCTTAAAAACCTAGGGAGATATCTTTTTAAGAATTATTTAAAAGATTCTACTTGAGGGAAAGTAGAAGTCAAGTGTGCGGATATTTGATAACATCAAATAATTAGTACTTTTATATATCAAATTCTCGCGTTTATTGCCTCGCTTTATATCATTTTATATGAATTCGGTACTTAATTCATTTATTTGGCGAATTCATGTAATTAGAGGCGTTGGAACAAAAAAGATGCGGAAAACAGCAAAATGAAGAAAATACGAAAAAACCGCATTATGAAAGATATTATTGCGTAACGTCCCGCAGGGGTTACGCCGTAATCAATTATTAATAACGAAGATTTGGTGTTGACGAAGGCATTACGGCGTAACGTTCCGCAAGAGTTATGCCATAAAATATTTATTATAGAAAATATTAATGCTGACTAAGGGTTACGGCGTAATGTGTCAAAGTAATTACGTCGTAAAATATTTCAATACTAATTGAAGAAATGATGCGTCAGAAGGTTTACGGCGTAACGTGGTCGATGTCGTTACGTCGTAAAGTATGCGTCATCACAGGGACCAAATGTGTACAAATTCCATGAAGTTTCATTAAATAGTTCATTTTACCAAGAATGATGAGGGGCCGAAAGTGCCAAGTACCCAAACTTGTACTACTAGTATAAATATAAGAATGCTGATCATTCTAAAAGGCATTCATGTGACAACCGTGACTTGAGCAGGTTAGTCAAACCATTAGAGTTGACTAAAGTATTTATATGTGTTATAGTTGAGTGCTTATGTGACCTTATATGAGTATTTGATATCAATCCGTGATGCGTGTTCATCTTATTGTAATTGAGTTGTGGTTTTAATAGCTATTTCATTTCGTTCATATTTTGTGACAATGGAAATGATAGCATTAATTTATGCGTTATCGTGTTATTTGGTGAATAATTATAGTATGAACGTAAAGATAATATAGTGTATTCCTAGGAATGAATTAAGTTTAATATTTAATTTAGTTAAGCGTAGATCTTTCTAATTTAGGAAAGTAATTTATAAAATAAAATTTATAATAAGTAAGATTAAAACTAGTTTTTATTTAAAAGGTTTACAAAATTAATAAAATGATTTTTATAAAAATAACAAAATAAGGGTAAATATACATTTAATAATAATTAAATATATATATATATATATATAAATATAGGGGGCCGGTTAAGAGAAAAAAGGAAGGAAAAAAAAGAAATTGTAAGTAGGATACAAATTAGTTTTAGATAAGGACTAGAATTTAGGGTTAGTCTATAATTACAAAAATTTGGTCTTCCCCTTCCCCTTGTTCTGTAATAATTTGCAATGAGTACCATTCTATTTAGAACACATTATTATTGCCTCAAAGCTCATGCACGCGACCCTTGAGATAATCAATAAAGTTGCTCCCATCAGTGTGCCTTTACAAAACCCGCGGTCAGTGTTTCAATTGAAAGTGGTTTGGTTACAGGAAAGTTATAGGGTACACCAACGGGGAGACTCAAAGTCCAATATAGTATCTATTCAAGCTTTCACGCTTACTCCGAAAGTAATTAACGGTTCATGATAGTTGAGTCTTAATGGCAAAAGTAAGGACCTAGGCAATAATATATCAGGATAGCATACAGTTGGAAAAGATAACTCGTATTCATGGTTTATAGCATGTATCCCTCTCGCGGGTTTATGAAACATTAGAAGATTTAAAATGCGATGCTATGAACTCACCTTAACAGGGGAAATCTGATTGATGGCAAAAGTATATCAAGTGAAAGTAACTACTTCGTCACACAACCTGGGGTAATATGTCAAGTCTTAGTTTGATTGTTTATGTTTCACAACTTTACAGAGTTTAGCATTTATATTTGATTTATTAGTTTTACTGAAGTATTGTATCATGTTCGGGCTATCGGTATTCATAATTCAGAGGCCATTGTAGTATCGTTTGAGGAGCCAGGGCACTTTTAAATGTTAAAACCCAGCTAACTCGTCAAAACAAATAACCAAATGGAACCCCTCACATGAAATTCCCTAGTATCGTGATACGATAAGATTTTAAGTTTCTTTAAAAGTTAGTCGATGATATATACGTCTATTATATAAGTAATTGTTTTATTAAGGGTCGATTTTGATTAATAACTATAATGTGTCGGGGTTTTAATAATATCGAGTTTTATAATAATAATAATTATATTCTTTATAATTTATATAAATATTATTTTTATATTTTTTTAAGTTTGCAAAAATGGCAATATATACCCTTGGTTTATAAACTTTTACAAGTTTAGTCCTTTATATATAAAGTATATATAATTTAAACCTAAAACTTTTGAACATGGCAAAATAGGTCCTTATAGTTATAACTTTAGAATAATGACATTTTTAGCCCCTCTAGTTATAAATTTCAAAAAGTTACGATATATACCCCTATGCATGAAAACATTTGCAAATCAAGTCCAAAAAGCCATGCAAGCTTATTTTAGGGTCCCAAATGATATTTGTAGGTTATAACTTATTAGAATAAGCTAAAATAAGATGTTCTAATGTAAAAAAAATTTAGAAAAAGGATTCGTTAGCTATAAAATCAAAACGGATCATTTTCTATGCGGTTTTAACCAAAATACGCATATGGGTTTGAGGATTTAAAGGCATATAAACAAGTGTTCATATATGTTCTTAAGAGTATTTTGAAAATTTAATACAGAGTAATTTATTGAACATATTTTGAGCTTACTTGAGCTAAAATAGGTCGAAATGGGGTTTTCGGGTTCGTACGCCTAATAACAACTTCAAGGGTTCCTTTCTCTTGATTCTTGGCTTCTGTGCTGAGCTTAGGGACTTCATTTGATCCTCCTTGGTCTGAGTTAGAACTCCATTTGAGTGGTGATAAGTTTTTGAGGTGTGATTTGAATGGGGTGTATGTTTCAGCTTATATAGGGCTTGAAAAGCCTTAGTGCCTAAGTTTTCTTGATGGATAAGGGTTCAGGGCTGTAGAGTGATGAACAATGAAGCCTATAGATGATTCATGGAAGCTAGGAGAGTAGCTATGCAAGGTGGTGAGGGTGTATGAGGGTTCGGTTACATAAGGGTGACAAGAAGGTGACTAGAAGCCTTGGTGGCCAAGGGAGGTGATGGAGGTGCTTGTAAGGTGCTTGGGTGGCTGCTTGGTGACATGGTGGTGAGGTCATAGAGGTGCTAGGATGCTAGGTTGGTTTAAAATGGGTCAAAATAAAATAAAAAGGGGTGCCGAGTTTGGTTTGGTTTCGGCTTAGGATTTTTGGTTTTAAATTCGAGTTAGAGTTAAGGTTTAGGATAGATTAGGGTTTAGTATTAAGGTTTAGTGTTAGAATTAAGGTTTAGGATTAGGTTTTAAGGTTTAGGGTTTAATTTTAGGTTTAAAGTAAAATTAGGGTTTTAGGGTTTTGTTTAGGGTTTAAGGTTTTAGATTAGGGTTTTAGGATGAATTAGGGTTTAGGTTTAAGGTTTAGAAGTCATGCATTAAGTGCTTGTACCTTATGCTAAAGTGGTGGTAAAGTTTAAACATGATTTAGGAGCTTAAATGACCTAATTAGGTTTTTAGGCATGATTAGCTTGTACATTGTGCTTTAGAAAGTTGTAACTTGATTTAGGAGGGAAAAGATATTCAAATGTTGTGCATTGTACACTTGTACACATGCTTTAGAGGCTTGCACATTCATTTTATATGTATACATTACATATAATTAGGGTTTTGATATAAACGTTAACATTTAATGCTTGTTTTGAAATAACATTTTGAAAAGTATGTTAAATGAATAATGTACTTGGTAAAATGATATTAAGATATAGACTTGACTCTATTAGGATGTTTTACATGATATAACATAAATATTGATGGCCTTTGGTGGTGGTTGCGTGAGCTCGTTTTCTTTAGAGATGCAACGTTACGTGGCATAATGAGATAAAGCAAAAAAATTTCCATGTTAAAAAGGTGATATATATTTAATAGATGGATATTACTGTGCATCTAATTTCAATAGATGGATATTTACATTGTTGAAAATTACGGGTTGTTATAGTCTCCCTCCCTTAAAAGAAATCTCGTCCCGAGATTTAGTTGGATGCCGGAGTGATGTTTGAAAACAGATGTGGATACTTGGCACGAATTTAATCTTCGCGTTCCCACGTAAATTCTGGTCCTCTTTTAGAGTTCCATCTTACTTTGATTATTGGAATACGACTTTGTTTCAGTTGCTTGACTTCTCGATCCATGATCTCTACTGGTTCTTCCACAAAGTTGAGTTTGTCATCAAGCCGAAGCTCTTTCATTGGAATGACAAGGGATTCGTCAGATAAGCATTTCTTTAGATTAGAAACGTGGAAAGTACTTTGGATATTACTGAGCTCTTCAGGAAGCTCAAGTTTATATGCCACTGAATTCGTTCAAGGATTTTGAAAGGTCCAATGTACCGAGGGTTAAGCTTTCCTCGTTTTCCGAATTGGATGATACCTTTACGAGGTGACACTTTAATATTAATATAAATTTTTATAATTTATATAAAAATATTATATTTTATATTTTTAAGTTTGCAAAAATGGCCCCCCAAATATATACCCTGTGGTTTATAAATTTACAAAGTTTATTCCTTTATATATAAAGTTATATAATTTAAACCTTTAACTTTAGAACTTGAAAAAATAGGTCCTTATAGTTATAACTTTAGAATAATGACATTTTCAGCCCCTCTAGTTATAAATTTCAGAAAGTTACGATATATACCCCTATGCATGAAAATATTTACAAATCAAGTCCAAAAAAAGCTATGCAAGCTTATTTTAGGGTTTTTTTTTGTTTCCAAATGATATTTGCAGGTTATAGCTTATTAGTATAAGCTAAAATAAGATGTTTTAACGTAACAAAAGTTTAGAAAAAGGATTCGTTAGCTAGAAAATCAAAACGGGTCATTTTTAGGGTTTTAACCAAAAACGCATGGGTTTGAGGATTCAAGGCTTCAAACAAGAGTTCATATATGATCTTAAGAGTATTATGAACATTCTAATATAGATTATAAGCTTATTGAACAAGATTTTAAGCTTACTTGAGCTAAAATGGGTCGAAATGGGGTTTTCAGGTTCGTACGCCTAGTAACGACTTCAAGGGTTCCTTTCTCTTGATTCTTGGCTTCTATTCTGAGCTTAGGGACTTCACTTGATCCTCCTTGGTCTGACATAGAACTCCATTTGAGTGGTGATGAGTTTTTGAGGTGTGATTTGAATAGGGTGTATGTTTCGGCTTATATAGGGCTTGAAAAGCCTTTGTGCCCAAGTTTTCTTGATGGCTAAGGGTTAAGGGCTATAGAGTGTGTTAGTGCAAATATTGCGATATTTAATCTGTATGATCTTTTTATGTTTTGGTGATGACAAACATGTGACTTGTAATACGTACGGGTAAAGTAGCAAGTTTACTCGTCAATCACTAATATCATCAATGCATGCATATCAACAACACTCTATGTCTCAAGTCTGCATCAACACCGACATTTGTTTACACCCGATGTAAATCACATAAGGTATGTACAAACAAATTAAACTTGTAGTATGATCAAAGAAAAATATTTTTTTTCTTAACCAATACATTTCTACAAAAATATTTTTCACAAAAATAAATAAACACAAAATACTTTTTAATAAAAGAAATGTATTAGTTTTAATTATAAATTTGTGAAATCGTGTTTTTCCCTCAAAAATGGAAAGCTTCTATACCTGATAAAACCTTCACCGCAAAAAGACAAAAAAGGGTGCGGATGTCTAGGCGGCCAGACCACTTTTATAGAGATATGGCGGCCCCCCTTATTTACTAAGGGACGCCTGGGGCCGCCGTTGCCAGACTGTCAGCTTTTCTTGTTACTATATAGTAGCTAGTGGGTCATCTCCAACTGATTTTACAACCTTTTTGCACGAATTTCTCTCAGTTCTTTCTCTCTCTAGATCTCACTAAATCTCTCTAAATCTTTGATCATTTAACTTGTTTAATCTTGTTTAAATGTGATTCAATCTTCTACTCTTTCCTTCTTCCCTCAAGTGCAAGAGAAGAACTATCGGTCATCTTTAGATCCGAAGTTATGTCGTCTAGTTAGTCATTTGTAACATATAGTTACATATAGATCGAGTCAATGTCTTCCAATCTTTAGTAGTGTGTTGATCCAAATGATGTATATATTTGGATGGGTTGATTGTGGGTTGGTTAGTATTTTAGGCCTTAAAATTCAATGGTTGAAGTGGTTTGTTTGGTTCTTGCTTAAGATTTAGGACCTCGACATTTAGCTTAGTGTCGGAAAATAATGTAAGCGACGCGGTTTATGTGTTTAGGCCATAAAATACAAGGTTTGTTATGTTGGGCCATAAAACATAACGGGTTTGGTTGTACCCGAAGAAGAACTCGAATTTGCTTAGTGTCAGAAAATAATGTAAGCATTGGTATGAGGTTTTCTCTGCCGAAAGGGAGCTTGTTGATTAGTGAAGTAACTCTCGAGTTGGATACTCATGGAGTGGAGTAGGGCGAAGAGGAGCTTCATGACCGAACCTCTATAAATCACCGTGTCGGTTTGCATTTTCTTTTACCTTTCGCTTTACTTATTTCTTTACATTTACCGCTTTACTTTTATACTTGCATTGTGCTCATGATTGTGTGAATGGTTGTGTATATCTTGTTAGTTATGGTTGTGTAGCTCTTTGTGCTATATATTGTGAATGTGGTTATATTGTTAGAATATGCGTTATCTATTATAAACCTATTATCGTCATTCTCATATTGTGTCAAACTTGATCGGGTATTTGATACAAAAGATCTAGTCTGAAAACCTCTTCTGGAGGCGGTCTCATAATTCAGGCGGCCCCCTGATATACTTGGCGGCCCCCATATATATATAGGACCGCCAGTAGAAGAGTGATGTAGTCTTTGATTTAAAGTTTTTTAATGAAAACGTATTCACCCCCCTCTACGGTTTCTACAATTAGTATCAGAGCCACGTCGCTCTAGTTTTCAAAACAAATGGTTTTTAAAATAGAGTACGATCCATGTATCAAATTACCCATGAATGGGGACTAAATATGGAAAGTACTAGTTTTGTTATTAAATATACTTCGTGTACTAGCTTGAAGGAAAATTTTCTCAAAAGAACTTGGAAGTGTCAACTTATGTTTGTCTAAGTCGTAAGAGTAGAAATGATGTCTAAAACACGAAATTTATGTGCTGAAACAACTTTTTAAAGTCCTATGTTCTACAATTAAGTTACAAAATGATTTTGAACAAAAAACGTGTTTTGGGGTCACTGGTGGTGGTACCATAAATGTTCGGGCGGCCCTCAAATATATCTGGGGGCCGTCACCTTTATGGGGGCTGCCTGTCTGTTTCGTTAGTTTTTGGCAAACTTTGAAAAATCATATAAAATCAACCATAAGCATGTGGAAGTCGTGTCACCCGTCATTTTGAAGATAATTGAGTCTAATTTCATTTAAAAATACTTTCAAGTCTTCATACTAAACTTAAATAAGTCAGAAATGCAAAATACTACATAATGGTCAAAACTAGGGATGAGCATATAGACCCGAATCCCGGTACCGAAACGGTACCGAATCCCGGTATACGGTACGGGACCGGTACCAAATCGGGAAATTACAGAAAAAAAGGGGAAAAACCATCGATTTCCCGGTACCGGTACCGGTACCCGAATCCCGTTCGGTACGATACCGGTACCACTAATATATGCTCGGGAAAAAATCGGTACCACTAATTCGGTACGGGACCGGTACCGTGCTCATCCCTAGTCAAAACTATATGTTTCGGTTTGACGTAAAACTTGTAGTTTACCTTTTCTTTCAATTCGAGCATTTCTAGTCAACTTATCCTTGAAAACATTGATCTTGA
>BQNB010045647.1:5225-44155 GCA_026074375.1 Tanacetum coccineum | reverse complement strand
CTATGGTTAAATTAAAATGAGTACACACATTCAATCATATATCCATGTTGGGAGTTGAAAATTCACAAGTCATAAGTATGAGGGCTTAACATCTAGACTTATATCGACAATGATCTTGTTTAATTGCTTAGCTTGGAACTTGTGAAAAATCGAGGACGATGAATTTATTCGTCAGGACATCCGTAGATCACTCTACGGGCGCTTCTCATTCTATGATCCCAGTATTAATAAATAAAGAAAGTATTTCTTGTTAAAAAGAAAAAAAAATAAATAAATAAAATAAAAAAATAAAAAAAAAATCCAAAAATATTAGTTGTAGTTAGTGTAAATTCAGAAAATGGTGAAAACGGGGCTTACATGTTTACTTTATAACATTGCGTGAGGACACACAATACCTTAGTTTGGGGGTCCTCGATTTTTCACAAGTTCCAAGCTAAGCAATTAAACAAGATCATTGTCGATATAAGTCTATATGCTAAGCCCTCATACTTATGACTTGTGAATTTTCAACTCCTGATAAGTGCTTAATTACACATATCTTTTACCTCTAAAAACGAGCTTAAATGACCAAAAACAGACAAAAACTGCCAAATATATGTTTGTTTTGCATTTGTATTGTGCAGGAAGTGGATATCATCAAAAAGACAGAAAACCAAGCCAAAATGACAAAACTGAGCATGGAATGGAAAAGACTGTGCAAAATCAAGGCCAAAGTCCAAAAATGCCAAAGTCAGAGTCAATACTGAAGAATACTGTTGGATGCAATCTTAACCACTGAAGAATACTGGGAGAGCCCAATAGAACCCATCTGATGGGCCGGGAAAGCCCAATAGTATAACTACAAAGACTGTGAAGACCAAATGGGCCCTCAATCAATTACAACAGCCCATTTGTGTGCATTTGACAAAGACTGTGAAGACTTTGAAGGCCCAATCCTAGCCCAGTTACAGCCAATCTCAGCCATTGTACACACAAAACCCACTTCATAACCTTATTGGGCTTGAAAAAGCCCAATAACCAAACCTGTACCTTATTGGGCCCAAAACCCAAACCCAGTGGGCCCAATACAAGCCCAAGCCCAACAAA
The DNA here is from genome assembly GCA_026074375.1 of Tanacetum coccineum. NCBI lineage: Eukaryota > Viridiplantae > Streptophyta > Magnoliopsida > Asterales > Asteraceae > Tanacetum > Tanacetum coccineum. The sequence continues at coordinate 43,069 of BQNB010045647.1, read as the reverse complement.
AGCCCACAATCCTTTTTTATAAAACATAAGGACCAAAAATGTAAATTTTAAAACTTTGTTTTATAATTAAAAATGAAAAAAATAAAGAAAAGGGGCCAAAAGTGCCATGTTTGAAAGATGTTTTTATAAAGAAAACAAAAGAAATAAAACACAAGGGCCATTTTTGCAATTTATCAAAACCTCTTTTATTTCTTTTAGTTATAAAACAGCAGGGACCAGTTTTGCAATAGTCCAAAACCCTTTTTTATTCTTTAGTTATAAAAACAACAAGGGCCAAAAGTGCCACTTTCCAAACTCGGTTATAACTAAACCCGGCTTAAGATAGAAATGAAAAGAGAAGAAAAGAAGAGGGGCCAGTTTTGCCTCTTCCCCAAGGTTTCCTTTTAAAACCTGTAACCATAACTGTACCCAAACCCGCTTCCCGCCAAGCCCCATACCACCCCTTTCCCATGGTTTACAAGGCCAAACCACCTCCCAAGTACCCTTCCCAGCTCACCCCTACCCATTCCCACCTCCCCAATACCCCTATATCCCTTTCCAGTTCAACATACACAAAAACCCGAAAACCTTCAATGGTGAGATGGTGTACAAGAATAATGGAGGGCTAGGATTGCTTGGATTACTTTCTACACTCACAACAAACACAGCCCAAGAACAAAGAAAGGCTCAGAGCCTCTATAAAAGAGAAGAAGACAACCAAAAGAAAAAAAATCCCGTTTTTACTTTTCTTAGTTTAAAATTTAATTAAGCTTGCTTTATAATCATTGTACTCAGTTTCTTTTTAAGTTTTTATTGTAATACTTTCAGTTTTAATAAAAGTTAAGTGTGTTTGTGAAATTGCATTTGTCGAAATTTGAAATATAAATTAAGTTGTTTAATCCTGTTTAAACTTGTGTAAGAATGTTTTAAAGTGATTAAACCCCACTTGTGAACACTTTTCTTAGCTTTATTTATGGGTCATATAGGTGTTGTTGTGGGTCAAGCTCACTCAGCCAACTTTGGCTGAGTGTGTAGGCTTTATTAGGCCATTTAAATCACCATTTTTAGTTTAAAAATAAGTTTTTGTGCCCTTTCTATAATCTGTCAAAATTTGAATAAGCTAAATCAAGCTTAAGTGCTCAAGCTGCTTATGCAGCTTAAGCACACTATTGTTGTGCTTATTATTGTTGTTTCTAGCCAATTTGCCAACCACTTGTTCTGTCCCTTTTACTTTGACAACATAAGTCAAAAATTTGGCTTTGCTTTTTTTTAAGAACCCTCATTCTTAAGCCCTAATATCAGCATGTGTAAGCTCACCTTAATAGCTAATATTTTGAATATAAGCTTAATTACATGCCCTTTTAATCTGTTTGAGGTTTGTTTTGGCTAAAAAGCTCATGAGAGCTTATTTCATAAGCCCAAAAAGCCCTTAAGCCACTGCCTTGCATTTCCCCTGGTGCTGAGCACCTAGATTCAGCACTCCTTATCTAGCTTATTTTGTATTAAGCTCTTAGTTATTATTGCTTTTATTTATAGCTTATTAGTTGTTCTTTAAGTCCCCAAAATCTTATAGCTTATCTAGCTTATTTAGTTAGCTTATTCTAGGCTTAAAGTTCCCTTTTTTCTGTTTTCTTTTAAAACTGTCAACATAGCTTAAGTCATTTTCAGCTTATTTTAGGGCTTAATCTAGATGCCTTAGCTTATTTAGGACTCCCCTTAGCCTATTGATTTATTCCCATAGTTTTCTAGCTTATTTGTTGGCTTAAACCCCAAAAAGAAAGAAAAATAAGCCTATAAGCTTATTAAGCTTTTGCAGTCCAAAAGCTCACTTTTCCAGCTTATTAAGTTAGATTGAGGCTAAGTGCTTATTATGAAAATTGCTCCCCTTGAGCCCCTTTACAACTTTGCTTCTTTTGCTTTTTGATAATAAGCTGTTTGGACTAAGCTTGCAATCGGGGTCCACCTCAGGGACCAATTGTGTAATTTTCTCTTTTGTAGTTACCTCTGTTAGTCCCTGTGGTTAGTTAGCCTGTTACCCCGTTTGTCCTTGTGTCCTTTTCACTGTTAGTCCCTTAGGTTAACTTTAGTTAGTTTATTTAATTTAATTAATATAATTTAGGTTAAAATCTAATTAGTTTAATTACTTTAATTTTAAACAGTAAAATTTGGGCATTTTTATATTTTTAGAATTGTTAACTTTTTCTTTATTTAATTTTATTTTTTCAGAATTTTTATAACTTTTATTTTTTGTCTTTTTCTATTTTCTTAGTTTTAATTAATTATTAATCTTTAAAAATTCATAAAAAATCCAAAAATTAATAAAAAAATATTTTTCTTTTTTATAAAATTTTCTTTTGTCATTTAGTGTCTAGGAAAAATATAAAATTTAGTATAGGTTTAATTTTTCTTAAATTTCAGTCTTAGACCCGTTTTACCGGGTGCGTTTTACCGTTTCTTTTCGTTTAGCATTCAAACGACCTCCGTTTTTATTCTAGTTTTTTTTATTTTTCAAATTAAGTTAATTAGAATTTAATTTTGATTTTTAATTTAATTTAGCATTTATTTTCTTAATTTTTAGTATTTAGGTTTCCCGATACCTGATTCTGTTCCCCGTATTTTAGTATAAATTTAATTCTAGGATTTCCCTATAACTAATTTTGTTTCCCGTAGATTAAATTAGGTTTTATTTAATTAATTTTAGTTGTAATTATATCAGTGTTTCCATCATATATTCTCCATCATTCAATTTCTCATCAAACCAGGATTACTTTCAATTGCAGCCTCGTTGGGACATACGACCCGGGAATATCTCTTCCGGAATCTTTTTATAATTGATTCTTATATATTTAATCTCTTTGTGTAGATTTTGACCTTTTGCCTTGGTTAAGGGCATTTGGTTGAGATTTGCATTTGAGTTATTTTAAGTGTATACTATCAGCGAATCAATTTTTGGCGCCGTTGCCGGGGAGGCATTTGCTACGATTTTTATCCGACTTTGATCTGAACTTGTCTTATTATTAATATATCATATTAAAAAAACACAAAAATATTTTTCTTTTCTTTTTATTAGTACATATCATATAAAAAATTAAAAAACAAAAAAATCAAAAATATAAAAAAAATTGTCCATAAAAATTAAAAATCACTAATTGGTAAAATACCAAAATATAATATTCTCCACTGAGGTATTATCATAATAAGTTCCGGTGAACTATTGAGTTCCCAACTCGAACCAAAGATTTAAAACTTGCCTTCTGTGTCACTTACGATATACGGCTCACCTCATTCTGATTAACAAACTATAAAGTGGGTTTAAGGAGGGTTGTTCCTAGGAACTACGACCCGAAAGGAGAAATAAGCTTCGCGCTATTCCTACTCCTCCGCTCACCTGTGCGTTTTTTATTCTGAGAGCTACCGTGAAGTAAGATCGATTATTTGGCTTAAGTTGTCTATCTCTTGTCCGTTTAAAATAGATTGTGAATATATTTTAAATCCAAAAAAAAAAAAAAAAAAAAAAAAATTAGTGTAACTTTTTTATTTATTTATTTCCATTTTGTGCATGCGCACTCGGGGGAAAAATCTCAGTCCGGTGAGCAGCGTCCTCCTCCACAGTAGGACGCCAGTTGTTATCGAACTGCCTGTAGTTTAAGAATACCACTTTCAGGAAGAACTACCGTATGAGCCTAATGGCAGACATCGAACTTCATGCTCAACTTGCTCCATAGCACCACCGTAGGGGTACGAGGAGCAATCCTTTTCTAAATTGTGGCAAACCAATTTCGAGCTGAAGGCAATGGGTTAAATCAATCTTGTCTAGACAAACAAGTTCTTTCGTCATGACAAGAAGGACCCCGCATGCTCATATCCGTTATTTCAACAAGATCAACTCAACAATGCGGGTCCCCAATGTTCCAATTGCTACGATTTAAGTTATGCTTTTTCGCATATCTCTTTCGAGGGAGCAGCCCGATATATGGCTAGAAAGAAACCCCTCGAATCTATTCATAACTTGGGACGATCTTGTATCCTAATTCATTTATCAGTTCTTCCCTCTTCTAAGACGACGAATCTTCGCAATGAGATCACCAGATTTCAGAGAGTTCGATGATCGTTTTGAGGCTTGGGATCGTTTCAATGATTATTAGGCATGTCCACACCATGGATTCTCAGAATGCATCAAACTTGATACATTCTTTAATGCTTTGAACATTAATGATCAAGGAATTCATTGAACTCCGAGCAGTGGAAACTTTTTGGACCAAAATGCTCGCGAATGTTTAAAAATCATCGAGGAGCAAGTCTAGAAGGTCGTCTCAAACACGAGCTAAGGCAGTTGTTGCCAAGGTAAGTACAAACTTCTTCACCCAAGCTGTTTTCATCTGTTGTTGTGAAAATAAGGATATTGTCCGGCATTGCCTTTAGACAAGAAAGAAACCCATGCTTCTGCTCCAGAATCCAGTCCTGCACCTGCCAAGCAGTTGAGCTAAAGTTGTGTTACTGTGGTGGTGCCCATTCTCACCATAAACTGTCCAGGCATCATGGCAACGTTTAATCGGGACAAACATTTCTGGTACGTGTCACAAGCCGCTGCGCTAATTACAACCAAGTAAAGCTCACAATTTCAGACCTCTAATGGTTGCAAAAATCATTTAGACCTTCCTGGAGAGTTTCCACCCGTCAGAACTCTCAAGCTTAATAATGCTAACAATTTCAATCGGGGGAATATCATTAACATAAGGGAGAGCAATTTCAACCAAAAACAAGAGGTGAAATAGTTAACTGTCCTAAATTTCAGTCAGAATCAACTTCATAGCCCCAGGTTAATCAGTCTCCAGCTTATCAAGCCCCCGTTCCTCAGACACACAGTGTCACCAAGAACGATTTTGACAACTACGTCAAGGCTAATGATGCTATCATGAGAAACATGCAAAATAACCTCCAAAACCAGGGTCAGAGCATGCAAATCGAAACAAACAAATTGAATAATCAAATGGCAAATCTGACTGATATGTTGGCTAAGTTTGTAACTGCCAATACCGCTTCTACTTCAGGGTCAGGGACACTCCCTGGTAACACAGTTACTAACCCTAGAGAAGACTTAAAGGGTATCACTACCCGAAGCGGTGTTGCATATCAAGGACCTCCAATTCCTACTTCTTCAGTAGTGAAACCAATACCCGAGGTGACAAAGGACCAAGTGCACCCTTCTTGTTCACAAAGTACTGCACCCGTCCAACCTCCGGTAGGTCCTGAACCAATCACAACTCCAGTTCTTGAGCCCATTGTTGCTCCTGTTGTTGCTCCCGTGCCAAACACTAAACCTTCAGTTTCTCTTCCATATCCTTCGAGGCGTGATAATGAAAAAGAGTCGTTAATCAAGCTAATGAACAAATCGACAAATTCTATGAAATCTTCAAAGAGATGAGTTTCGAGATTAGCTTTACGAATGCTCTTGTTTTGATGCCAAAATTCGCCGCGACTCTAAGAACCTTACTTGGGAATAAAGAGAAACTTACTGAAGTGGCTCGAACTTCCAATGAACCCTGTCTAGCTCGAACTTCGATGAATGAACATTGTTCGGCGGTCATCTTGAACAAGTTACAGAAACTTGAGACCCGGCAGTTCCTGTTCCTTGTGAATTTCCAAAAAAAGAGGATGGATGAATGCTTAGCATTAGCGATTCTCGGGCTAGCATTTATCTAATGACCATTTTCTGTCATGGGAAAAGCTTTCTCTTCCTGATCTTACTCCAACTTGCATGCACTCGAACTTGCGGATGTTCAATTTCTAAACAATGGAATTGCAAAAGGACATCTCGTTAAAGTTGGTGGTATTTCCTTTGCATGCGACTATGGTGGTTGTAGATTTTGAGCCAGACCCCAGGTCCTTTAATTCTCGGAGGGGGTTTGCTTCTTAAAAAGTGTACCGGTCGGCTTGATTGATGTGCCAAGGGGTGAATTACTCTGACTTAGAATAGAAGTGAAGCCAGAGCACTTACAATTTGGATCAAACTTCGGAGATACTCGGCCCATATTTTACACTCAAATGACGGCAACAAGATTGACGTCATTGATATGGCTTGTGAGAATACTCTCATGAAGTTCTTGGTTTTACTGATATTATCGCGAGTGGAAATTTCCACTCTCGTTTTATGATCCAATTGTTTGCTACTTTCATTCTCCATACCCTAAACTCTCATTTGGGGATCGTTGATTTCCAGCTTCTCGAAGAAGCCGACTCTTTCCTTGGTCTAGGATGATCTGGTTGTCCAGCTATATTATCCATTTACTATGATCCTGAGGGGGACATTCTTATTCTAGAAGCCATATCTTGAATAGTGAACCCACCACTTCCCCCTCCAAGGTCAAGGAAAACTTAATCTCCAGAGGTCCGAGAAACTGATGTGTTAAGGTCTGTGAAAAACTAATACAACCAATTCTTCCGTTGATGAACCTACTGAGGTTGAACTCAATGAACTGCCTGCCCAGATCTCGAGTATGCATTTTGGAGGGCTGACAACAAGTGCCCGTCATTTTTTGCTAAAGAGTTAGGATGTTGAGGGAAAAATCCGCTCTCGTAAAAGTGCTAAAAGTCCCACAAGCGAGCTCTCGCTTGGGAAACTTCTGACATTCGGGTATCAACCGGAATTTTGTACCACAAGATTCTTATGGAAGAAGACATGCACCAGCGGTCCATAACATCAAAGAAGAGTTAAATCCAAAAAATCCACGATGTTATTAATAAGGAGGTGAAATAAACTTCTTCGAAGTCTGGATTGATTTCCCTATCTCGACAGTCCTGGGTTAGCCCGATTTTACATTGTGTACCAAAGAAGGGAGGAAAGATGTGGTAGTGAAACGAGGAAAATGAGTTGATTCACCGAACTCGTTTTGTTACCGGATGGCGGGTATGCATGGACTATCGTAAGTTAAAATGAAGCCTCATCGATAGACCAACTTCCCTCTACCGTTCATGGCACCAAATGCTGAGAGATTAGCGGGGAAAGGAATACTACTGTTTCCTCGTTGGTTTCTCCGGTTATTTCCAAATCCCCATTGACCCCCGTGATCTAAGAAAAGACTCTCTTTTACTGCCCATTACGGACACGTTTGCCTACCGTCGCTATGCCTTTCGGCTTATGCAATGCTCAGGCCGTTTCAACGATGTTGTTAGCAATTTTTCATGACATGGTTGAGAAGACGATGGAGTCTGATTATGGACGACTTCTCGGTCGTTGGGGAATTCTTTCCCAAAAACTGTGCCTCTCCCGGTTTAGACCACATGCTTCAAAGGTGTGAGACACCAACTTAAGGTTCTTTAACTGGTGAGAAGAGCCATTTTATGGTCAAAGAGGGCATTGTCCTCGGCAATAAGATTCTAAGAAAGGGATTGAGGTTCCACAAAGCAAATCGATGTCATTGCAAAATTACCTCATCCCACCACCGTCATAAGGGAATTAGGTGTTTTCTCGGTCATGCCGGTTTTTACGGCGGTTCATTCAGGATTTCTCAAAAATATCCCGTCCAATGACATCTCCTGAGTAGAATACTCCATTCATCTGTCCGATGACTGCATTCGAGCCTTCCAAACATTGAAAGATAGACTTACGGAAGCTCCAATCTTGATTGCTCCGCACAACTGGACCTTCCATTTGAGCTTATGGCGATGCATGCGATTTTCGCCATAGGTGCGCAGTTTTGGGGCAACGTCATGAGAAACATTTTCGGCCTATCCTCTATGCTTGTAAAGACCTTGATTGAAGCACAAACGAATACACTACGACTGAAAAAGAATTACTTGCCCATAGTGTATGCTTTCGAGTATTCAGTATTACCTCATCCTGAACAAAAGCATAGTGCATACGGACCATTCCGCCCTTAAGTATCTCTTTTGGGCAAAAAGGATGCCAAGGCGAGATTGACTCGATGGGTTCTCCTCCTCCAAGAATTTGACTCAACAGTTATTGATACTATAGGAGCCGAGAACCTCGCAGCCGATCATCTGTCAGGATTGGAAAAACCCGTATTGAAAAACGTCAAATGATCGCAAAGAGATAAATGAAAGTTTTCTCTTGAGACGTTAAATATGGGACCTTTCGTGAGAGATTCTAGAAACCCCGTGGTTTGCGACTTTGCATAATTACACACGCGGTGGATTGTCATTGTGATGGGCATGTCGACCCAGCAGGGGGAAAATACAAGTATTTTCAAAGTGTTAAACACTATTTTCTGGGACGACCCTTCTTGTTTGTAAAAATATGTGCGGAGTCAAGTGATTCAGGCGATGGTGTGCACGGCAATGAAGCTCGCTTGAGATTCTCTAGCTTGCCACATTGGGGACCCACCGGGGGACTCTGGTGAACACCTCCTGTATGCCAAAAAGATCTTTGACTCTCCCGGTTTCTTCTAGGCCACACCTATCTATAAAGATGCCCACGAGTTTGTCAAGAACTGTTTTGACTCGTGCAACGTCAAGGAAAACTTCACAACGTGATGAGATGCCTCAAAAACTCCATCCAAGTTTGTGAAATCTTTGACATGTGGGGCATCGGATTTATGGGCCTACGTTCCGTCTTCAACGAGGGAAAGTATATTCTCGATGGCAGTCGATATTTGTCCAAAATGGGTTGAAGCGAAGGCTCCCCACCAATGTTGCCGGTTGTTTGCAAATTTCTGAATCTCTCTTCGCCAGATTTGTGCTCCCAGTGCATCATAAGTGATCGGCGGTAACCCAGTTTTGTATGACCAGTTTTGCCAAAGGTTCATGCAGAAATATGACGCGTTGACTCACGGTCTCTCACCGCGTATCACCCACAAACAAGTGGGCAAGTGGAAGTATCAAATCGTGGCTTGAAAAGAATCCTTGAAAGGACCATAGGTGAAAACCGTGCCTCTTGGTCGGACAAACTAGATGATGCTCTATGGGCCTTCCGCACAGCTTACAAAACACCCATCGGGTGTTACTCCTTACAAGCTTAATGTATGGATTGGGCTGCCATCTTCCGATCGTGTTGTGCACAAAGCCTACTCGGGGCCTTATGCAAGCAAACTTTCGATCTATAATTACGGGTGATCACCGGAAAGTCAACTCAATGAACTTATTGAAACTTCGGTGATCCTGCCTATGAGAACTCTTTGATCTATAAGGCCAAAACAAAGAGGCTCATGACTCCAAGATCAAAAACGTGTTTTCAACATCGCGTGGATCGAGTCCTCCTCTTAATTCCAGATTATAGATTTTCTCGGCCAAAACTAAATATCCCGATTGGAATGGGCCCTTTTCACCAATCACTAGAGTATTTTTCCATACGGCACTGTTGAGCTTTCTCAAGCCAACGGGCCAAATTTCAAAGTGAATGGTCATCGCGTCAAGCACTACTTTGGGAGGGAACGTACCACACTTGGTTAGTCCAGATCTCCAAACTTTCCCCAAGGATCAATAAATCCTTGTGATGGGTCAAGCATCGCGACCCTAAACAAGCGCTTCGTGGGAGGCACCCCATGCTTATCCGTAGTTGTGATATAAATAAGTGTTGTTATTTTGTGAGATAGCTTGTCTTTTCCATTACCCGTGTTTCCATGTTGTTGTTATTGTTTATTGTCCAGGATTGCCCGGATTGTGAAGACTCTCAGTTTTGTCATTCATCAAGAGTTTCACATCCTCAGCTTCATTTGGGAATCCGATATCCTAATCTTATCGACTAACGTTTTATCTTTTGGCATACCTCATAAATGGCCTTAGGATTAATGTAATACCCTTCAAAACATCGAGGACGATGTTTAGTTCTAGTTTGGGGGGGTATCTTCGATTTGATTGTTGCCTGCAGCATTGTTACCACGTAAACCCGTTTTTACCACCAAAATACCAAAAAAATGAAAAAATTGAAAAAAAAAAAAAATTTTCAAAAATATAATAAGTGTTTTGTCGCAGTTTTGCTTTTCTTTTGGGTAGAATAAGAATAATTTTTGACTTGATCGGGCGTGTTGAGCCCTAGCTAGTTCCTTTAGGCCAAGCTTTCACGAATTCTATAGCTTTGAATTTTAATAATGTGAAGAACGAGAAATGATAGAGTTAAATATAAGTTTATGTGCTAAGCAAGATTCTTCTAAAAACTTATACGAGTAACTTGTGGTTTTCTCTCCCGTGAATTTCTAATCCACCTAATCATACGTACTCAATTTAATTCAACTAAGTCAATCGATGTTTTCAGAAAAAGCTTCAAATTTGTAACTTGAGTTTTCAAAGCGAGATTTTGTAGTGATTTAAAAGATAAATGCCAAAGAAGCATGAATGAAATGTGAATGCAAAAATGCATGAATATTGAAATTTTGCCAATGAAGCATGCAGTTGATATTATGGAGCAAGTAAAAGATGTGTCGTGATATCCCACTCCGCTAGCAACGAGGTGGGGGTTCAAACTAAGACGTCTTTACTTCTAGGGATTTGGTGTGTCGTGATATCTCACTTGGAAGAAAGGTCTAGGTGAGGGTTCAAACTAAGACACTAATCCTTAGCCATATTAGGAATAAGGTGTTAATGTGATTTCCCACTACGCTAGCAACGGGGTGGGTTTTCAAACTAAGAACACCGGTCGTTGGTTGTGATATCCTGCTCCGTTAACCACGAGGTAGGGGTTCAAACTAAGCAACGCATTCCTAGCTTTAAGAACTTATGATTATGATGTTGAAAATGTTGCAAAAAGTTCTAAAGTTTAAATCTCGAAATCAAGTTACGAAGTCTTAATAAGTTGTTGCTTTGAGTCATGATTCATTTTGAATTATGACTATGAAAATAAGTTGACCTATGGTTAAATTAAAATGAGTACTCACATTCAATCGTATATCCATGTTGGGAGTTGAAAATTCACAAGTCATAAGTATGAGGGCTTAACATATAGACTTATATCGACAATGATCTTGTTTAATTGCTTAGCTTGGAACTTGTGAAAAATCGAGGACGATGAAATTATCCGTCAGGACATCCGTAGATCACTCTACGGACGGCTTCTCATTCTATGATCCCGTATTATAAATAAAGGTAGTCAAACTTGTAAAAAAATGAGTAAATCCTAAAATATTAGTTGTAGTTTGTGTAAATTCAGAAAATGGTGAAACGGGCTTATGTTTACTTTCATAACATTGCTGTGAGGACACGTTATACCTTAGTTTGGGGATTGATAGTGCTTAATTACACATATCTTTTACCTCTAAAAACGAGCTTAAATGACCAAAAACAGACAAAAAACTGCCAAATATATGTTTGTTTTGCATTTGTATTGTGCAGGAAGTGGATATCATCAAAAAGACAGAAAACCAAGCCAAAATGACAAAACTGAGCATGGAATGGAAAAAGACGTGTGTGTGTGTGTGTGCAAAGTCCAATAATGCCAAAGCGCCAGAGGTCAATACTGAGAATCAGACAGTCAACTCCGGAGCCGAACTGGAAGGAATACTATGGATGCAATCTTAACCCATCTGATGGGCCGGGGAAAGCCTATATATTGTTATGAAGACTGTGAAGGACCAAATGGGCCCTCAATCAATTACAACAGCCCATTTGTGTGCTTATTGACAAAAGGACTGTTGAAGACTTTGAAGGCCCGTATCCTAGCCCAGTTTCGCCAATCTCAGCGTATTGTACACACAAAACCCCTTCATAACCGTTATTGGGGCCTTAAAAAAGCCTAATAAATAAGGCCTAAACTTATTGGGCCAGACACATCCTGTGGGCCCAATGTGCAAGCCCACCACACTTATTGGGCCCAACCCAAACCCAGTGGGCCCAATACAAGCCCAAACACAAAACCCAAGCCCAATACCCTTTTTATAAAACTCAAGGGCCAAAAATGCCAAGTTTGAAAGTTGTTTTAAAAAAAAAGAAAAAAATAGAAAAATAAAACACAAGGACTGTTTTTGCAATTTTTCAAACTTCTTTTAGTTATAAACTAGAGGGACCATTTTTGCAAATTGCCAAAACTTCCTTTTACTTCTTTTGTTATAAAACCACAAGGACCAATAGTGTCACTTTCCAAACTCTCTTTATAACTGAAAAATCGGCTTAAATGAAATGAAAAGAGAGAAAGAGTTGAGGGACTGTTCTTGCCTCTTCCCCATACTTTATGTTTAAACCTGCAACTGCCCCGTACCCTCCCCACTTGGCGCCAAAACCATACCACCCCTTCCCCACGGTTTCAAGCCCAAACCACTATCCAAGTACCAAATATAAAAACTAAATAAATTCTCAATACACTCCAGCTCACCATACCTTTCCCTGACAAACCCATTGCCCCTATATACCTCTCCTGGCACAATTTCCAAACCGAAGCACCCCATCCATGGCTGAGAATGATGAAAGGCCAATGGAGGGCTAGGATTAAGTGTGAGGCTTCCTACTCTCACAACAAGCACAGCCCAAGACAAAGAGAGGGCAAAGGACTTGTATAAAAGAGCCAAGACCAAGCCGAAGTCAAACACACCATTTTTTTATGTTTTTAGCTTAATTTTAATTCCAAGTCTTTTCTTTTAAGCATTTAAGTGTATTCAGTTTATTTTCAAGTTTATATTGTAATATTTCCAGCCTTAATACAAGTTAAGAGTTTTTTTTTGTGATATAGCCATTTTCAAAAATTTAAAGTCTTATTTTAGCCTTTGTAATTTGTTTAAACTTGTTTAAGAATGTGTTAAAGTTATTAAGCATCCCTTATAACACCCTTTCTCAGCTTAATTTACCTAAAAATCGATTTTTTATATATTAAAGGGGTGTTTGGTTTAACCTGAAAATGGGTCATATAGGTGTTGTTGTGGGTCAAGCTCACTCAGCCAACTTTGGCTGAGTGTGTAGGCTTTATTAGGCCATTTAAATCACCATTTTTAGTTTAAAAATAAGTTTTTGTGCCCTTTCTATAATCTGTCAAAATTTGAATAAGCTAAATCAAGCTTAAGTGCTCAAGCTGCTTATGCAGCTTAAGCACACTATTGTTGTGCTTATTATTGTTGTTTCTAGCCAATTTGCCAACCACTTGTTCTGTCCCTTTTACTTTGACAACATAAGTCAAAAATTTGGCTTTGCTTTTTTTTTAAGAACCCTCATTCTTAAGCCCTAATATCAGCATGTGTAAGCTCACCTTAATAGCTAATATTTTGAATATAAGCTTAATTACATGCCCTTTTAATCTGTTTGAGGTTTGTTTTGGCTAAAAAGCTCATGAGAGCTTATTTCATAAGCCCAAAAAGCCCTTAAGCCACTGCCTTGCATTTCCCCTGGTGGTGGGGGGGGGGTTGTGGCACCTAGATTCAGCACTCCTTATCTAGCTTATTTTGTATTAAGCTCTTAGTTATTATTGCTTTTATTTATAGCTTATTAATTGTTCTTTAAGTCCCCAAAATCTTATAGCTTATCTAGCTTATTTAGTTAGCTTAAATTAGGCTCAAAGTAGCCCTTTTTCTGTTTTCTTATTAAAACTGTCAACATAGCTTAAGTCATTCTCAGCTTATTTTAGGGCTTAATCTAGATGCTTTAGCTTATTTAGGACTCCCCTTAGCCTATTGACTTATTCCATTAGTTTCTAGCTTATTTTGCAGCTTAAAATCCCAATAAGAAAGTAAAATAAGCCTATAAGCTTATTAAGCTTTTGCAGTCCAAAAGCTCACTTTTCCAGCTTATTAAGTTAGATTGAGGCTAAGTGCTTATTATGAAAATTGCTCCCCTTGAGCCCCTTTACAACTTTGCTTCTTTTGCTTTTTGATAATAAGCTGTTTGGACTAAGCTTGTAATCGGGGTCCACCTCAGGGACCAATTGTGTAATTTTCTCTTTTGTAGTTACCTCTGTTAGTCCCTGTGGTTAGTTAGCCTGTTACCCCGTTTGTCCTTGTGTCCTTTCACTGTTAGTCCCTTAAGTTAACAACAGTTTAGTTTATTTAATTTAATTAATATAATTTAGGTTAAAATCTAATTAGTTTAATTACTTTCAATTTAATCAGTAAAATTTGGGCATTTTTATATTTTTAGAATTGTTAACTTTTTCTTTATTTAATTTTATTTTTTCAGAATTTTTATAACTTTTATTTTTTGTCTTTTTCTATTTTCTTAGTTTTAATTAATTATTAATCTTTAAAAATTCATAAAAAATCCAAAAATTAATAAAAAAATATTTTTCTTTTTTATAAAATTTTCTTTTGTCATTTAGTGTCTAGGAAAAATATAAAATTTAGTATAGGTTTAATTTTTCTTAAATTTCAGTCTTAGACCCGTTTTACCGGGTGCGTTTTACCGTTTCTTTTCGTTTTACATTCAAACGACCTCCGTTTTTATTCTAGTTTTTTTTATTTTTCAAATTAAGTTAATTAGAATTTAATTTTGATTTTTAATTTAATTTAGCATTTATTTTCTTAATTTTTAGTATTTAGGTTTCCCGATACCTGATTCTGTTCCCCGTATTTAATTTAGATTTAATTTTAGGATTTCCCAATAACTAATTTTGTTTCCCGTAGTTTTTAAGATCCCCATTTCCTTTGCTTGTTTTCCCGTAGATTAAATTAAGTTTTATTTAATTAATTTTAGTTGTAATTATATCAGTGTTTCCATCATATATTCTTCATCATTCAATTTCTCATCAAACCAGGATAACTTTCAATTGCAGCCTCGTTGGGACATACGACCCGGGAATATCTCTTCCGGAATCTTTTTATCATTGATTTTATTTCTAAGTAGGTCTTGACTTTTTCCCTTTGTCAAGGGTGAAGAGTTTGGATTTGCCTAGTGGTATTTTATATATATACCGTCAACGAATCAGTGATCACGGAGTTGGTTTGGTATCCCTTATTTGAGATTGAAGTTAGATTTCACGAAGGCGTCTACTTATTTCATCATTGAGACTTTTTTTTTATCGATTGATGACTTGCTTGAACGTATACAGCAGATGATTAAGACTTGATTTATCTAGTTACCAGAAGTCAGGGGTGGTTGGTTGCAGACCTGGATAACTATCACTTAAAGGAGTTACATTGTAGTACTCAGTGTCACACGCAGAAGTCGATGTGGATAATTTTTCAGAGCGCTGTTGTACTTCTTATTACTTATGCTGGTTAGGGTTATTGAGTACGTATAGATTTAATCTTGCACCGTTCTTCAATCATAACAGTGCAAGCTTAAGTAACAAATTTGGGGGATTTCACTTCATTTTCAAGTTTGGTATATCGGGTTTACTTCACAAGTGATCACAACAATAGCCGACAGAATTCGAGGTTGGTAAAAACAAGCCAAAGAGTTTCAAGGTTGAGATGTAATCAGCAATTCTCACTGCATTTCAAGACAAAGGTACTTCACAGTCTAAGCCAACTTCTCAAGGTTCTTCAACGACATTCATATACAAGACCTTGATTATACCAAGTTTTCTTGATTCTTGCTTCATCTCCTCTACGGTTTCTGAAGACAAGAGAGTAATGCTTTGTTTGGATCTCAAGATTTGTGCTAAAGACAAGAACTTCTCGAGTATATGTACGTACACGACAATGATGCTTCCGAGAGTTCGCAACCATCATGGGGGAAAATGTGTACATCCGGGACTTAATTGACTTTGATGTTACCATGTCAACTTCTAGGGGGAAGTTTGTTAGCCCTAAAAAATGTTCAGTATGGTTTATGAAGTATTCTGCATACGTGAGAAGAATTGTTGTTGATTTCTCACACTCGCATGCACCCCCGAACGAATATTCACCAAGCCCGAATGACAAGTAGAAGATTGTTCAAGCTACTTCAAAGTTTTAGAATCTGCTTAAGATAGGGATGTTGGTTTGGGGGGAAGCAGATTCAGAAACTTCACCAAAAAGAAGTCTATGAAGAAAGCTTTTCAAGACATGATGCATGGATTAGGGGGAAGTTAATCCAGTTCATGCATACTACAATGGTTCCTATACAAGTAAAGACAATGAAGATCCAAGCTAGAAATCAAGTTTCAAGACCAAGAGAAATCACAAGACAACTTCAGCTTTGGAAGTGCTTTGGAAGATTTTATTTCTGTTGTATTTGTACATGATAGGAACATTGTAAGTAATTTCGTATGTGTCTACATATTGGGGGAAGATTGTTAGCCTTAAAATATGGTGACATATCCGGAATTACATTAGATCATTTATAGAGTGACATATAGGGACTAATACTGACTAAGTATGATAGTTTTATGTCACTAGTACTATAAATACCCCCTCCATACTTCCATGGAGGGGTGAAGCTCACATTTGTAAAGTGTGTAAGTGTGTGTGTTTTCTCTCAACACATACACTCTTCCCATCTCATTTATCCTTCAACTCTAATAATATAGCTTTACATCTTTTTCACTTTACACAACATCCGGATCTATTTTAATTCCTTGTTCTTGTATGTCATTTACAATCTACATCTTATTTAGCATGTCATGTATTGTTTTCATATCACCCTACTATTTTTGTTGTGTTAAAAGTCGATTTAAACATTGTTTCAAAATTAGGGTTTTCTGTCAAGAAATTAGGGTTACTTGTGAGCAAGTTTTAACTATCTTACTAAACACTTTTGGTAAATATCCTTTAACCACAAGATACTTGAAGGTATTAGGAAGATTTCCATCTAGAATTTATGAATTATGGAGGTGATTTTGTATTTCAAAACGAATTTATGCAAATAAGTGTATACCTGTTGGCATACGTGTCTTGTAATAGTAGTTTAAAGGTCTTAAACTTTGAAATAGGGAGTATAATAATATGGGTTGGAAAGGTAACACATAGATCTAAGTTCTAGAATTCGTTTCATTAAAATTCATTAAGCATTGAGGAAGTTATGGCCTTCCAAAGTCGGGTTAAGATTTCTGGCGGAATTAGCTTTTTGAACTTAACAAGAAAAGTTAATGTTTTACCCTTTTTCAAAAGGATCTTACTTGGAAAACCTTATAAAACTCTAACACATGTTTATATGTGTGATATAACCTCTCAAGACTCATGTGCATATAGAACATATGATTGTGACCTTAAGAAATCTTAATTTATTTACGTCACGGTTAGGTCGATCTATACTTCAAGCTTGCTCATGTATTCTCGTTACTTTTGTGTGCTAAGGTGATTTTTGTGGCCCGGTTTTCGTAATTTTTTGGGGGGAAAATGATGCTCAAAACATTTTATACTTTTATTCTGTGCTACACTGTTTTTCATACTTTTCGGACAGGATGTGTGTTCATATTGCAATATGTGATTTAATGTGTTATTTGTTATTCTTTCACAACTATTTAACTCTGGGTTAGAGACAATGGAGAGGTATTGATAGTACTATCGGGTCGACACCCCCACCCTCGTAGTTGGTATACTAGTCATTTAGACCAACTTTAGTCCCTGGATTTTTGACCTTCTGTGAATATAATCCGGCCTACTGTGTGGTTCGTACTATGTGGTTCGTGTTACGAGGTTCAGTTGCACCAATGTGCGTTACATTAAGTTCTTGCATATATATCGTTCACACATATGTCCTACTCGTACTTCACAGCAATATGTATGTTATACTAAACCTGCGAACTCACCAACCCTGTGTTAACACTTTCGAGCAACCTTTTCAGGTAATACTAATGCTTAAGGAGTTAAAGTTTCAAGATTCTAGTGAGACCACTAAGGATGCCTTACGTAGAAATTATTCAATGTAACTTTTTTGGACTTGTTATCGCACCTAGTTTACCATTAACAGACATATTTTATGTGAGAGAAAATATTACGATATTTAATCTATACAGTCTCATTTGTTTTGTTGATGACAAACATGTAACTTGTAATACATAACATAAAATGTACAAGTTACCCGTAATCATATTTTGTCTCAACATACATTCAACACCTATCGGCGTCTAGTGTCCTCGTATGCTAAAACACAGGTTCGTACATGTTTGTTATGTTGCATTATGATAAAACTCCTTAACAAACCAATGAGAATGTTTCAAATACATTTTAGAGTTAAGACATACATTTTGCATCAGCTTGTGTAAACTAGCTAATATACTTTAGCTTTAAATTTCATTTACACATTTGAGTCTACACTTAGTAAGTTACTTACACAAGTAACTACATATTTTATTTTTACAAGTCACTTGTACATTTTATTTTTAGCAAGTAAATTAAGTTAACTTGCTGATGTGTCGTTGTGTGTTGTTAAATTATGATTCAAGTTTTAAACTTATATTTTGCTGACTTAACCAAAAACAACACTTTAACGGGCAGTGTACCCGGTCGGTGGGAGTTTCATGGTAAGTAGGGTGTCGATCATTAAGAGCGAGAAACACTTTCAATTTATTAATACTTTGGTATTTCTAATCTAAGTTAGTCTAATCTATACTAAACCTATGTGTAAAAAGGGGAGTTTCAGCCTGAGAGACTGGCACGGGTTTGGTTGGTGACTACAATCAATTCAAGACACTTTAACCCACGCAAGCAAATTAACAGAAGATAAAAGAGGGGTCGAGCCTTATGATAGAAAACTGTACTAGCCATCATTAATCTGATTAGAAGTTGGTTATTTTATTCAGTGCAATGATTACTTATCTCGAAGAGGCATATCATTCTTAGACTTAGGCGGGACTTCATCCTAAGACCTAGACACATTAATTCTATCACAATTAAAGCATCCGCATAAAGCATCCTTATTACTTGATTATAATCTATCTTAAGGATTAAAGCAATGGTGATCTTGTTAAACCCTAGCTCATAGAGACTTTACCCACTTACCGCTTAATGGTAATTTATACACTAGTAGTCCACTTGTCTAACTATCCAATGGAATCAGAACATTACTTGTTGAATTATCTAGATTCACCTACTAGTCAACATGTTCAATAAACCAAAGGTAATATCCAATTAATTAGTTAAGCCCAAACCGTATCCTAAACACAGATTTAGCAGGATAATATTTGTGATCCTGTTATTCTAGATGTATAAATCACTATATGGAGAGCTATCCCAGACTCTAGATTACTTGGTTTGTATCACTATATCCAATTGAATGATAGGTCGCATACAAAAGCACGTAAACAAGTATAAATTGATAAACATAAACAAGCATGCAACGATACATTAAGCAATCGAGATATAAACAAAACCAAACATTCAGATCTTCATAATAATGGCTAATACCTAAAGGTATTAGCCTTCAAACATCATAATTAATACAAGCATAATTGTTATAGCTAAGGTAAACTAGTCGAGTTAACGATTGATACCAAAAATAGTACGATTAAAAAAGTATAAGAAATTACACGCTGTCTTTTATGGATTAGAATGCGTTGCAAGACCTCTTCTGCTCTTTTTCTCCTCTAAAAATCGACTTTTATGGTTTAGGTATCGAGAATATGATTTAGCACACTTAAAACTCGTTTTTGAGTTTTGTATTTATAAGGTCTGGAAGTCGGTTCGATACGGCGTATCCAAGGAATTGGATACTGCGTATTGGAGTTTCTTGGAGTAGGGACCACGTTTGATATCTTCAAGAATATTCACATACTATATCTTCAATACGGCGTATTGACTTCTTCAGGATACGACGTATTGAGCTTCATTACTTTATGGTCTTTGGTGAGTGCAGGCACGAATACGCCGTATCTTTGTTGATGGAAACGGTGTATTGGTCTTCAAAATAGTAATCTTCAAACTATCTTCATTTAAGCTCTAAAATGCGTGCCTTTTGCTAATATTCACCAACTACTCCATAATTACTGCAATTCTCAAATATAAATGATTAAGTAACAATTCTTTGCAATAATTATATAAAATGGGTTAAATACATAGGATAAATGATGATATAAAATAGACATTATTTGATGTCATCACTTATACTTTTGTAATCGGTCAGTTTTTCGTTTCATTTGTTAACTCGGTTAGTTTACCTTGGCTAAAACAATTACTCTTGTATTAATTATGATGTTTGAAGGCTAATATCTTCGGGTATTAGCCATTATTATGAAGATCTGAATGTTTGGTTTTGTTTATATCTCGATTGCTTAATTTATTGTTGTATGCTTATTTATGTTTATCAATATACTTGTTTACGTGCTTTTATATGTGACCTATCATTCAACTAGATCTAGTGATATGGACCAAGTAATCTAGATGTCGGGATAGCTCTCCATATAGTAATTTATACATCTAGAATAATAGGATCACAAATATTATCCTTCTAAAATCGTGCTAAGGATACGCTTCTGGCTTAACTAGTTAATGGAAAATGCCTTTGGTTTATTGAACATGTTGACTAGTAGGTGAATCTAGATAATTCAACAAATAATGTTCTGATTCTACTGGATAGTTGGACAAGTGGACTACTAGAGTATCAATTGCCATTAAGCAGTAAGTGGGTAAAGTCTATATGAGCTAGGGTTTAACAGGATCACCATTGCTTTAATCCCTAAGATAAATTATAATCAGGTAATCAGGATGCTTTATGCGGATGCTTTAATTGTGACAGAATTAATGTGTCTAAGTCCTAGGATGAAGTCCCGCCTAAGTCTAAGAATGATATGCCTCTTCGAGATAAGTAATCATTGCACTGAATAAACAAACCAACTTCTAATCGGATTAATGATGGCTAATACAGTGTTCTATCATAAGGCTCGGCCGCTCTTTTATCTTCTGTTAATTTGCTCGCGTGGGTGAAAGTGTCTTGAATTGATCGCAGTCACCAACCAAACCCGTGCTAGTCTCTCAGGCTAAAACCCCCATTTTACCTGTTAGAATTAGGATTAGAACTAACATAGGATTAACATAGGTTTGACTTAGATTATAATTAACTTAGATTAGATAACCAAAATATAAATAAATTAAGAGATTTAACCTCGCTTCAAGTGTTCGACACCTTACTTACCACGAATCTACCACCGACCGGGTACACTGCCCGTTAAAGTGTTGTTTTTGGTTAATTCGGCAAAATATAAATTTAAAACTTGAATCATAAAAATATACACCACACAACGACACATTAAGTTTTTGGCGCCGCTTTCGGAGAGTGAAAATTAATCTTGATTTTTATTTTATGTTTTGGTTTTTAACATTAGATCTAACCCTTAGGATTAGTGTAAATTAGATTAGTGTATATTCTTGTATATTCTGTAAATTTTGTATATTTGTTAGTTTAATTGTTTGCTTGTATAATTGTGTGTTTAATTTAATTGTTTTTGTAATACACTGTTCTGGTAGATAACTCGATACGACGTATCCACTTCCATTGGATACGGCGTATCCAACTTTCTGTCCAATATTGCATATTCATTCAATCGATTAATACGGCGTATTCACTTCTATTGAATACGGCGTATTGATCATCTGGAACAAAATCTAAGTTTTTGTATTTGATTTTCGTGCTAATTTTTTTTTCTATCTTTCTTCAGAGCAAATCCTGCTGATATTTTTACCCTTGTTACAGGACATACTTATCAGAGCAAATCATGTATATTTGTTAGTTTTAAATGTAAACAATGTATGTTTGATGCAAATCATGATGTGTATTTCCTTGATTTTATGAATGATGTGAATGTGTGATCTAAATCTAAGTCGGCTAAGCAAAGAAAACAACATAATATTTGGAAACCTACGGGTAAAGTGTTCACTGAAGTAGGTAAAGAATACAAGTAATCTTTGATATGAAATGGGAAGGAACTTAGTGAGAGAAAGTGGAAGGATGGATGTATTCTAGAGAGAGAAAGTAAGAAACATATAATTCATTAGCAAAGTGAGAATATAAAACTAACCAACCAACACCCTCTCCAAGCTATGGAGAGGGTATTTATACACTAGTTTGGCCGGCTATGGGGCCTATTGATGGGCTTACCATAGGCCTTGGGCCATATTAGCTTAATATGTTTAATATATCTGACTACGGGCTTTGACTAGTAAATATTAGAAGTGACCGAGACTTTTCTTGATCCTAACAATCTCTCCCTAAAGGAGGTCACTCTGATTTACAAAAATATAGTCCTAGCATACTATGATTTATCTTTAGTCCTCAGCTAGTAGTTTTTAACTTCAATCTTTAACTTGTGAAATGTAGTAGTGATCTTTGACTTTAGGCTCAAGCTTGACTTTAGGCTCAAGCTTGTTCCTTTATCTTGACTTGTTTGTGAAAGTGTGATCTTGAGCATTATGAGATCATCAACTAAGCATAATCTCGTTTTGCCATCTTGTGAACTTGTGACTTCTGAACTGACATGCTCATACCTTTCTTGATTTGTTGACTTGAAAAGCTTTAATGTTGCAACTTTCTTGAAATTCTTTAACTTTAACACTTCGTCACTTCGAGAAAGACGTTCGGTATCAGAGTGACGGGAACTTCTTTGAAATTCTTTGTCTTTAATACTTCGTCACTTCAAGAAAGATGTACGGTATTAGAGTAGTGGAAGTCTTGAAACATGTACTTGAGCTTTCATGAAGTCTTTATGGTTGTTGGTCGGGTATGAGCATGTGGTTATGAATCTTGTGAGTCAGCTGGAATCAGGTACCTTCACCTCCATCTTTAAGTATCTTTCATTAAAACAGTTAGCAATAAAGCGGAGGGATGAATATGGCTTTGTCATTCGCCCGTGTTTGGTTGGAGTAACCTTTGAATCCGTGAGGATCGACCTGTGATCAGGTAGATTCAATTTAAGAAGAATCTCCTTGACAGGATTTCCAACTGAAGTATTAAGTTTTTTCTAATCTTGTGTATTTAAGATTATCAAAACCATCATGTTCTCATTATCGGAACGTCTCAAAGTTGACAGTACGATAAGAGTGAATCAGCGAGTACTATTCATCGACTTGAAATAAAAATTGATTTGAAATCAATCGGACTTGTCACTTCTAAAACTGGTTTTTGTGACAACCGAGAGGTTAACATTTCAAAAATCATCATCAATCGTCATTTATAACACCTGGAACAAGTTTGATTTTATAGAATCGGCACCATCGATTTTTCTAATTGTCACAAGTTTGATTCATATAGAATCGCACAAGTCACCTACCATGAGCTTGTTTGATGTTGGCTCAAGCAGGATTTCCATCTTTACTGTGAATTATATCACTCGGATGTTCTGGCAAAATCACAAGGATATGCGTAAGACTCTTAATGTATATCTTGTTATTCACATTGTGTGACTAAGCAAGCATAATTTAACAAGTGTCCTATTGAGATTTATGGATGATCTCTTTTGGCTCTAGACTCAATAGTGCACTTTGTTTTTAGTGATCGGAGGCTGGAGCAGACTGCCACCTTTTCAATATCAACTAACTCGGAGTGAGAAAGTTGATAGAAATGCGTGTAATCTCCATGAGAAATGAAATAAGAGTCTGTTAAGAGACCTTGAGTCGCTAGGAAGGGTTGTGCTTAGCGTCACTGGGTCCATGACTGTCTTCAATGTTAGACAACAACTTAGTGTTTCCGACAGTTTATGTATTGACCCAGTTTCTGCCTAAGTGTATGGAGGGCTTCTTTCTTTTCACCCTTTATCTTTACATTTCCTTTTCATTCTTCAACCCCTTTAATGCTTACCGAGACTTCATAACTAATACCTTGTTGGGTTTGTTTCGGTGTTAGCTCCATCTCAGTCTGCATTCTTCCCCTAATCTCACTTTACTCCTTTTATCATACCTAAGGACTTCTACACTAACTAGTGGATATCCCTGGGTAGATCCCTCCGGTTCTGGTTGGATCATAGGATTTGAATACCTATGCCTAACCACCTTATAACTCCATAAATTTAAGTACATGGTCGGTCTTTTGGGTATTCCATCTCAATCAAAACCAAAATCATTGAAAATTTCAATCAAAGTGTTTTATATAAATATCAAAAGATTTACACTTTGAAAGTTTTTCATCATCACTAAAAGCTCCCCCTTAACATGTGCACCGTGATCGTAGTACATGCTAAGGGTTGGAGTGCATTGAGTCCATTTAATACAATCACATTTCGATACAAATTAGATTCAGTTTAATCACATTTTCTCCCCTTATCCAAAATGTTAATCCCTTGATATTTTGGATATCAATTGATTAAACGTCTGGGGACAAAATGTTACATACAATCTATAAGGAACATTTTACTGCTCCCCCTCAATGTTTGAGGGTATATAAGACAGTGTTGAGTACAATAAGTTGATTTTTTTTAATTTACTAAGAAATTCTTGAAAATTTTGTACTCGAGCACTCCTTATTATCACCATTAAGTCTACACTATATATATTCACAAGATTATTATGTACGAGGTTTGACCTGAATGATAAGAACATCATATGATAGAATCATATGGTTCTTTGTAGCAGCCGTAGGTCTCCTTCGTATAATCTCCCACCAACGAACTTTTCTAAGCTCCTCATTAACCTTCTTTCTTTCAAGAAGTTGTCAATCTGATCTTTCTCTGTCCAAGCACTCTTCGGCATTGCTTCAACTTTCTTTCCAAGTTACGAAAGTCTTTGCTCCAAACTTCGAGTATGAAACAGGTTCAGATACATATGTAACTTGAGCTTGTGTGGTTGGTGATGTCGGTGTTGATGTTGTCTTAGCTTCCCCCTAAACCAGCAATCCTTTCTTGAGTAGATTCAGAACTTTCTTGCAAGCCGCATCAAGCAGTCTTGATGTATAAAGCCCAGATATTCGAAGTACACAATTAACTCAAAACTGCAACACCAAAGTCAATTAAGTCCCGGATGTCCGTATTTCTCCTTACTAAGTAGTCGAAATGATAACACTTAAGTCAGCTAAGTCCCAAATGAGCAATTTTCTTATTTCTTCCTGCAGGAAACTGGCTATTTAAAGGAATCATCATACCTATGTGTACCTCTTTTATCAGATATTTCTGCTCATTTTAAGAATAAGCTTAGTGATTAACCGTTTAAGGAAGCCTTTATTGAATCAGTAACCAATCTTCTCACGCTTAGAATAAATATTCTTACAATACTTCCCCTTGGTATCTTAAATGATGTATACTTGAAATCACAAGATATCTCTACCCCTATGTAGTTGAAATAGTGCACCCGAAAGTAACAAGTTAAACACTGATTTTCTCTGCGGTTATGACATTTGTCTTCCTGGAATGACCTAAAATGAGAATAGGGTAAGAATTCTATCACGTGTACTCATTATCTTTCTTGTATATCTATTCCTCCCCCTTGCTGGTTTCGATACCTCGGAATCAACAAAACCTAGTACGCACATATACTCGAGACCGTGTTTGAAGAATTAATAAGCTTAAATCTATTCCGTGAGAATCAACTAAGTCTTAAATTGCAAATAAGTCCATAAAGTTATGATCTCATCCAAAGGATTTGAGCACAACAGCCGGACAAAGCAATATATTCAGCTTCCGTATTGGATATCGCAATACTTTTCTGCCTTCTAGACGACCAACTAACAAGTCTATAACCCAAAAGTTGCATACTTCTAGACGTGCTACAGCGTGTATCTTGATAACCAACATGATCCGCATCTGCAAATGCTGTTAGAGCAAACGAAGAATCCTTCGGATACCATAGTCCCTGATGTACGGTTCCTTTTTAAAACACTGATTCATTATGAAGACAACTTTTTACCAACAAAAATAATATTTCTTTTATTTTCACACATAAGCGCACTGAGACGTACACTTATGGTAATATAGAAAGCACGAGTTGTGTTGCAAAGTAAACACAAGCCTTTGCATGGTCCTAAAGTAGACCATGCCCGAGAATAAATTCCCGTTGTTAGGAACAACTGTCTTTTTGATGACAACTTTTTCCGTTAGGGTGAAAAGCGGGTTACTGATCTATAATAATAGCAAGCCATTGGCATGTTTTTGAAAACATTGAAACATCTGCTCGAACTTCATTTACAGCTTGTAACATTTTGAATGACATTTCTAAGACCTAAATGTTATCGAATTTTAGAAGACATGCCATTTGAGAACTTCTTTTGGTATTTTCCCCTCATTTTTTAATTTTCTATTTTTGTTTTTATAAGGTTTTATAAAATGAAAATTTTCTTTTGGCTTTTTTGATTTTCATTATCTTACATATGATACAAAGGTATTGTGAATAGGTAACCACCACTAATTCGTACAACGTCATCTGCCAACTTTTTCAGAGTCTCCGGCGTAAAACTTCGCAATAACCAGCTTGTTGATTAGAAATACCAATTCTATCTCTCGCAAGCGCTTTAAGTGAAGATGTCCCGCCAATCTGATACTCCTAATGACAAAGTAAAAGTCGATCACCCTATTTTCAACGTGAGAAAAAACATGCTCTTTGATGAAGTGAAACCTATGTCTATAGCTTGGATCTGAATGTATAAACGTGTTTGCAAAGCATAAGGCAATAGCGCTCTTGTTATCACAGTACATTTGGAATTTTTATTGAATCCATAGCCATATCGTTAAGATTTGTGATCTCATCCAAAGGACTTGAGCACAACAACAAGGACAAAAGCAATATATTCAAGCTTCCCCGTACTAGATATCTGCACTCTTTCTGCCATTTTGACGGACCAGCTCACAATCTATCACCCAAAAGTGTATACTGCCAGAGTTGCTAAATAACACGTGTATCTTTGCCAATACCAGCAGATCCCATCTACTGTCAAATGCTAGTTTAGTGCAAAGGAAGAATCCTTCAGCACCAAAGAACCCTGATGCACTGTTTCCTTTTAGAGATACCGAAAGATACCTTTTTACCGATTTAAGTGCTTTTCGGTAGGCCGAAGCCTGATACCGGGCACACATGCAATAGCAAATTGTAGGCAGTCCTACTGGTACTGTAAGATCAAGGAGGGTGCCAATCATATCCACGATAGAGTGATGGATCTACAACAACAGCGTTCCCTTCTTTATCCTCATCCCAGTTTGGACGTTCTCCACCAATGGGAAAGTATCCACTGGGTCACAAATACAAACCATATTTCTTAGTGATATCAAAGAGCATATATAGATTGGATTTATGAAATGCCTCTGGGGGAAATTTTTAATTTGAGAAATCTGTAGTCCTAAAAATGAAGATTTTAACCCATCATCGACATCTTGAATTGAAACCAATTATGTTAGTGAATAAATCACAAAGTTCAGGAGTAGATGCAGCAAGTTAAAATCATCGACATAGATTTGTACCATGGAGAAGTTCCTTGCCTTCTCTACGGATGAACATAGTGACCACTAGCCTTTTAGAGAAGTCATTGATATCAGGATGAACGACAACATATCATACCACCCACAATAAGGCATGGAGCATATTTTCAACCCAAGGGGGGGGGGGGGGGGGGTAAAGATGCTTTCTTAAGCTTGTAGACGGTAGTACAGGTTTGTCTGGATCCACAAATCCGTCCGGTTGGCTAACATAAACCTCTTCTCGCAGATTACCATTCAGAAACGCAGTCTTCACATCCATTTGATAAATGACCATGTTCATATGAGCAGCAAACGCTAGAAAAATTCGTATAGCCTCTAATCTTTGCAACCGTATACGAATGACTCTTCAAAATCGTTCATTCTTCTGGCGATAACCACGACCGACCAACCGAGCCTTGTTTTTCAGAATACCTCCTAACTCATTAAGCTTAACCTTATAGATCCACTTAAAATTGATGACAAATGCTTTGTCAGGAGGAGGAAGAAGTTCCTAAACTTCCAGACGTTCAAATTTATTAAGTTCCTCTTGCATAGCTTCAATCCAACATGCTTGAGATTAATGCTCTTTTGAAGTTCTAGTTTGACGATGTGAGAAAGGCAATCCCATATGTATCAGAATAAGGCTTTGTTCATGGAGTTGTATTCATGTGGAAACTGTTCTGTCAAAGACCGATTAAATTTCTCAAGTGGGTGATCCTAGTCCATTTGTGCTATTAGTTCAGACAACTTGGTTGGATCGGGAGAGCAGAATTATATATGAATACCTTCCGATGATAAGTATTGACCAGATTAACTCTGGAACAGAATACCAAAGTACGAAACTTACCTATATGTTCAACTTCAATATATGATTATCTTCTTCAACATCATGAGAAATAATAGGAGTTTGAGTTTCTTGTGTTGTATGAGAGTTATTTGATGATGGTGCATCTTGATCAGCAGTAGTTGAGGAAGGTAAGCCAGTTGATACAGCATGTTCAGGTGCAACTGCTTTAGGAATAGGAGTAATGACTTCTGGTGCATGTAAATCAACATAAGGTGGGGGTTTAAGTGAGCTCATCAAAACAATGGTTGAAAATAACAAATCCCAAGTCAGATCTCCGAAGGTGGAACAAATGGTAGTTAAAGAATTGAAGGGTTATGTGCCACGAGTCCTGAACTAATATTACAGGAGCCATTTATGAATGAGCGGGGTCCAG
This sequence comes from Tanacetum coccineum, assembly GCA_026074375.1. Lineage (NCBI taxonomy): Eukaryota > Viridiplantae > Streptophyta > Magnoliopsida > Asterales > Asteraceae > Tanacetum > Tanacetum coccineum. The sequence continues at coordinate 14,776 of BQNB010045647.1, read as the reverse complement.
AAACTGCCTGTGTTCAGAAGCCATCGCGGCAGCCATCAAAGACAATCATGAAAGGTTTTCAATTACTATTGGTATAATCTGTTGTAAAATCCAAATGCTTTCTTTCGTGGGTGCATAACCAAATGAATATCCAATGTCAGGCCTTTGGTTGTAACGTCCAAATTCTCGGTATCATTGCGTTGGAGTAGCAAAGCGCACCAAACACATTAATAGGATAGATCGCAGGTTTGTCGTAGTAAAAGCTCGTATGGTGTTTTACCTTGACGACGACGTATCATGGAACAATTTTGGGTATAACAAGTTGTGGCAACCGCTTCGGCCCATAGAAATAAAGGAGCTTTTGCATAAATTAACATAGTGCGGGATGCTTCAATTAGGTATGATTTCGTCTTTCAACAACACCATTTTGCTGTGGAGAGCGTGCAACTGATGTTTCATGAGAGATGCCAACCTTCTCCATAATATCAACGCAATGTTCCCTGATTACCAAACTCTTTCCATATCTTTCTGATGCGACGGACGGTTTCACTTATGTCAACTTGGATCATCTAAAAAAAGTGGTTGATAATAAAAGCTGGAGCTTCATCTTTTGATCGCAAACATTTTACCCGTGTAAATCGAGAGTAGTCATCGACAATAACGAGGATGTACTTCTTTCCATTGACACTCGTAACACGCATTGGCCCACACAGATCCATATGCAACAGATAGAATTTTTCTTGATTGGTATCTTTAGATTTGCGTTTATGGGGTTTCTTTGAACTTTTGCCTAATGCACATGCAGAACATAAGTGATCCTTTTCAAACTTAAGCTTAGAGAGACCTCGTACAAGTCCATGTCTTGCAAGATGATTGATAGCACCAAAGTTCAAGTGGAGATCGACGACGATGCCATAACAAGACTTGTGTTTTAGACGCCTTTGACAATAGAAAATGAGGAGAGTATGCCATCATATTCCCAATGAGAGTGTATAAGATTATCCCCTTGAGATCGCCGTCAATAAATCAACACACACCATCTAGATTGCGAATGAAGCAGGTGTGTTTGACGAAAAGCCACTTCGCATTTGAATCATAGAATTGTCCTACAAGAAAATAGATTATGCCTAAGTCATTCAACATAATAAACCCTAAATAGTAAAATTCCCAATCTGATTAGTCTTCTAACCATTATCTTTGCAACTTGATCATTCCAAATTTTTGACTGTACCTAAGAATTTACTGATGAAAAAAGGTGAGCTTAAGAGCGATCTCCCGGTCATGTGCTTCGAGCAACCGGATCCAAATACCATAGGACGTTTTGACAAACCTGCATTCAGTAAGAGAAGTAATGAATATTGGATTTTGTGGATCCCCAGGATGTAAACTGGTTCCTGATTGTTAGCCAGACATTGGTTTGAATAACCTTAAGTATTTGCTAACGGACTCAGTATCTTATTCTTCTAGGCTTCCTTCTGTAACCAATATAAAACCACAGTTTGGAGTATACGATTTTAGAACAAATGGTTTCCTAAAGGCACTTCATTAAGAGTGGTAATCCTAGTTAAAGGGCATAAGCATTTCCTACAACATGAAGGTCCGACCATGAAAGACTTCAAATTATAAACTATCTGAGTGAACACTTTCCTGTTGGGTTTCCAAATAATTTTCTTAAGATTTTACTCCTTCAAGGTTTAGCACAAAATTTCACATCATTCAAGAATTAGGAAACACACAAAATTATCAGAAGATCATGCAATCCATCAATTAGTAATACAGACATAATAATATATTTCTTGTTTCTTGGAATTCTGCACAACGAAAGTCCATTAACTTTAACAGTACCATTCTTTTTATTCAAACTAGAATACAGGTATTCTAAGGGAGACATCTACTTTATTCTTTGAATACTAATTGGTGTTTGCTGAATCCTAACATTCCTGGTAATACGTGCCCCTGAAGTCTGAGATCCGCTAGCACTAGTAGAAAGTCTTACTCCTGTAGAATGCAACACACGCTTGTTAGAAACTATGTTTGAAGGTCGCGAGTCTGTTTTTGTTGTTTTCTGTGATTGGGTGATTCGGCAAACCTAACTTCTTGTCCTTTTTCTTCCTTGGTGAACCTCAACTAATTAGGACCAAGATTGATGATGCTAGGGCAAGATCAACTTATTGTAAAGCAAATCCTGAATGACTTTGGTATACCTAAAGCAGACTCTAAAAGTGAAATCTTAAGGATAATATCGCTTTTACACCGCCTTATATCCTTAAGGACCAAAGCTTCTTCCTAGAGTGAGTTATAATACTAGGAGTGTAGTGACATCCTTTATTCAACAATTTGGGTGTGATTGGTTCCATATCTCCTTAGACAATTTTGGATCAACAGAGTGAGTCTCAATATCCTCCTTATCTACACTTTTCCTTAAGTTTTCCTTAACTAGTTTATTAGGGCTGCATATGACCAAACGCTTGTTCCTAAGTTTTGCATTAAAATCCAAAAATTTCCCCAGACTTTATATAAGTACAAATGTTGGATTAACCCAACATCATGTTCTTTTGAATGAACACCATTTTTGGGTTTAAATCAAGTCATAAAGTTGCTTATAAGATCTTTTCAAATGCTCATTCTCAGCAACAAGTTTTGTCACTCTATGTTTCTAATTCAATTGTTTAAGAGTCTCATTTCATCCAAGTCCCATTTTTACTTTACTATCACCACATTTTCCTTTTAAGGACTTAATTGCTCTTTCAACTTAGACAATGACTTGTCTTTTTCGTTGAGACTGAGCTCTCAATTCACCTAATTCAAACAACAAGATAAAACTTGGAGCATTTTGATTAAAACACTGTTTTTCCTTGTTGAAAAATTTTCTTGGGTAAGGTTTGAGAATCAGCTTCCAAAGTGATTAGCAATGTTTTCAAGAGTCCTAAAACTCTTATACAGTTTTATCGTAAGTTTCTTTATCAAAAAAAATCCTTTTTGTTGAGAAAGCTCATTTTTGAGTTCGAGACACTTTGCATTCATTCACAGTTTCACAACCATCAAACACAGACAAATTCACAAATAATTTTTACAATATCATGATCCCAATGCTTGTCCAAAGTTCGTTCATTTTCGCTCATAACTTGATTTCCCTTTAACTTCAAAGTTCTGAGGACTCCAACCGATGTTGTTCGACAGCCTATTCCATTTGATAAAAGACTATTAGGACATCGGCAAGTTCTTCACCAAGTATTGATGAATTTAATTGAAGAGATACTTTTAATTATTTTTAAACGAAATGATTTCATACTCGAAAACAAGCCTTTTATGTTCAAACCTCCAACTGCCCTCAGTGATAGCTGAGGCAAGGTTTCTTTTCATTGACAACCAGATCAAAGCCATAAGATAGCGATTAAGCTCTTTCAATCAAGCTAGTATTCACACCATATCTACTTTAGAAGTTCTATTGAACCTCACTTTGAACGGTTGTGGAAGAATGAGATGGGTAAAGCTGGGGACCCCAGAACCGAAGTCGCTTTCCAATTAGGCATGTAACACTATAGTAAATCCGATGTGAACAAATCGTTTGTAGTAATCGGTAGTAAGAAAACATATTAAATGGGTATAGTGTTCACTCATGTTTATTACAACCATTGATCTTGTTCTTTCAAAATCAATTTGAAACGACACTCTTCCAACCGCATTAATGTCTCATCAGAATCCAGGAACCTAACAATAGTATCCTTTAAGAATGGCATTCCCCTCATACAGCTTTGGCTATTGACTCCATGAACTTTCTTTAGATAGAAAGAGGATTTTCAAAACCGATAACTTTGTTTCGTTGGATAATCAAAAAATAACAAGTTTATCATATTTAGTCCTCCTCTGAAACCGTTTGCGCATATTGACCTCTTTTGAAAAAGAAAATTATCAAGTGCTTGAATTTCTTTATCTAAAGCAATATTCTCTATAAATGATTTCTGTTTTCTTCCATTTTTGTAAATCATTTTTGAGATCAGAAACTATTTATATTAAAGAATCCTTTTCTTGCCTTGTTACAAAAATAGTTGCTTAAACGTAAACAATCTCGGCATACTATTCATTTGATCCTGAAAAACTGTTATTCAAACCTTTTTTGCATTCTTTTCAAATCTTAACCTCTTCCTTTATATCGGTCAAGACTCGTATAGTCAAAGCTTATATTGGCAAACTTTAATATTCCAGATTAACATTGGTGCACGGGCATTTATATTCCAGATTAACATTGGTGCAAAGTGCAACCACTAGATTGGGTACTTAAATATTCAAAACATAGATAATATCAGGACATCTTGCTGAGACTGAAAGAGTTAGAATACTGGACAGTTTCCTTTTGTGTTTCACTTAGCTACTGAGAAATTAAGAATGATATTGGGCTATCACTAGTATTTAGTATTTTGTCTTACTCATCATCAATTAAACTATACAAAGACGCCATTATCGCTCACTTGAATGAATTAAGTCAAATGTCAATAATCCATATTGTGAACCTCAGTGAGTGCATCTGAGCCATTCCTAGAAAGATTCGCCATGAGAGCAATCTTGGCTGAGTTAAGTTCATCACAATCAGAGTCATAGGCATCCAGATCATCGGCTTGATAAGCAACATTGTGGGTAATGACAGTTTGAGAGTTGTGAGTGTCAGGAAGTCCTGGATCTGCCAAAAAATGCTAATTCTTCGCTGTAAAACTTGACCACTGCTTTGCTTGAGCTTGAACAACAACACTTTATCAATTGAACCAGTTTCATCCCTTTTTCCTCTGGGCCTGTAAACTGCTTGGGCAAATGACCTTTCCCCTTTGAAATTGTAAGACAAATGACCTTCTGTGTTTCGCCTGTGTTGCTTCCACTTGCCTCCAGGTGTGTAGATTCTCGTTGTTCCAGCAGCATAAGTAGTTTTGTCTCCCCAGAATAGTTGCACATTACATTTTTCCATCCAAAGATGGATAGCTTGTGTGACGAGGGTTTGACAGAAGTTCCTTAGCTGATTTGGTATTAAGGATACCGGATGGTGAACAACCGCATTAATAATGACATCTATGTGTGATTGATTCGCATCAATTGGATCATCCCCTTCGAAACACCTGGAACAATTAACCGGGAGTCTGGTTAGAAAATTTCAGATTGTTGATGTTGGTAACTTGTGATGCTTAAACCAACAGTGAATGGATGGGTTTGTGGAGAATAAACGTTGTGGTGAACTGATATTGTACTCATTTGTGGATAAGTGATTGAAAGAGGTGTTGATTAACTGGTTGTGAATTGTTGAGTCTGGATAAGGTGTTACAACCTTATGAAGACGGATAATGATGAATACAAGATGTATGAGGTTGAGCGTTTGGGTAAGTTGGAAGTATGAGATTGATAAGCCGACTGAGAGATAATTTGTAATGCACTAAAGCCAAGAGGACCGTAATGCTTCAGTCGCATCAAACGAACTTCTAATTGCATGTCCTATCATGTTGTTTGTCAGGTAAAAGCAAGAAGAGCTGATCAACATTGGTAGTAATGCAAGTCTTTGACCAATTTAACGTCAGTAACAAATTTGCTCCATTCATCAGGTAGAGTGTTTAAAAAACAACTTGGAGTTAACTTGAAATTGCTCCCAATGGCATCTTGTGATGTATTCATAATCATTGAGTACAAAGGTGAACCACAAGTAGTACTCGTGTAACACCTCCCTTTCTTGTAAGTAAACTTTACAAATTCACATACACTTGCATTCTCCGTTCTTGTTATTCGTTAACGACGTCCTTGCATTACAGTTTAAATCTCTACCCAAAGATCTTTGCAACACATGTTAGACTCACAGAGCATAGATTTCCGTGGAAGGCCTAGAGAATGATTTTATTGCTTTGATGTCATAATCAGCTTGAATGACTTCAGCGGGAGTCAGTTCAAACATATTCTTAAGCCCATTGTTACTCCATCCCCAGTTACTATTGAAGCCAAACAAGTGGTCCTATTTCAACCGAGGCGAAGAATCATTCTTCTATGTGGTCTATTCATCATATTACAGTTCCATTTCTGTTTCGATGAATCATAACAAGTGTTTTTCAGCATCGGTGGTTTGATGTCTCCTCCAGAAAGAATTACTATCGGCAAGAGTTGTCATTTATTGGTATCAAAAATTTACAACATGATCGATCGTTGTAGAAAGAAATTTGATTTGGCTATGTGATTTATATTCTTGAATTGACTCCTTGAAACTACACGGATTTATTCAGATTCTGACAAAACCGGGAGAAAACGAAATTGTTTTCACACGAGATTTTACAAGTCAAAGAAATAACGTATAATTTAAAGTTTGGTTAAATTAACTTGAAGAAAAATCCACGTTAGTTCTATCTAACCTTGGAAACAATCTAAGTTTTAGGTTCCAAAAGAAAAAATTTTGTTCGGTTCAAACTAGGCAGATCTTGTTCGGTTCTAACTAAACAAATCTTGTTCGGTTCTGACGAAACATATCTTGTTCGGTTCAACTAGATGGATCTTGTTCGGTTCAACTAGAGGGATCTTGTTTGGTTCAACTAGAGGGATCTTGTTCGGTTCCAACTAGTAACCACTTATTCGGTTCCTACTAAGAAAGCTTGTTCGGTTCTAACTAGTGACCACTCGTTCGGTTCCCACTAAGAAAGCTTGTTCGGTTCTAACTGGTGACCACTCCTTCGGTCCCCACTAAGAAAGCTTGTTCGGTTCTAACTGGTGACCACTCGTTCGGTCCTAACTAGAAAACACTGGTTCAGTTCTAACTAGAAAACACTCGTTCGGTTGACAACTAGATGAAGTCGTTGTCGGATTTTCAACCTATATAACTACTCGTTCCGGATTAGCTAAGTTCGAATGATCTAGGTTCATGTTCTAACTAGTACGAATCCCAAATTTTCAAAACTCAAAAAAACACATTTTTGAATGGTTTTTAGCAAAAAATCTTGTACAACTAGTGTTACTAACCCTATAGGAACAATAAAAATAAAAACTTTAAGGTTTTTAAGCCAAAAAATTTGAATCACTATTTTGCTCATATTGAACCGGTTTTTGAACACAAATCAAAAACACAAAATAGAAATAGCAAACTAAACACACCACACCATGGGCCTTGATACCAGCAATTGAAGAAACATGTAATCTTATGATCAAACCAAAAACAAAAAGGAGATGTGTGGATGTTGATGTTAAGAGATAGAGAAATGGATGTACTGGCTGCATGTATTATGCATGTGAAATATAACAAATTGAACAACCAACCACCAACCACCTCTCCAAAGCTAGGAGAGGTCCTTATATACTACCTATTGTGGCCGGCTCATGGGTTCTAATGGGCTTCCCATGGGCCTTGGGTCGGGCTAGTCTACTTAACTAATGTTTCACATACTACGAGCTAAGACTTAATATCACAACCCGGAAGTGACCCAGATCTACTTTTTGTTTTCTAACACAATTGACACCTTTAAACTAATGTTACACCAAAATCGCCTTAGCCTACCTAGTTTTACTCACATCATCAGTACATTATAGTTTTTAACCCTAAGTTAATTATTTAGTACACATACTAAGCCTATCCTTGCTAATACTATTTTGGGAAGATTGGGATTCATAGGAGGGTAATTTATTTTTGCGGAAAATGGGTAAAAAAGTTAAATTCAATACCCCTATATTTTGTTAGATATCTCCAGATTATTTTGATCCACTCAAATAGGGTCATTAATAGATTGTAAATTCGAGCATAGTAAAAGCCAAGTTAAAGGGTACGTTTTATAAACCCCAATTGTGATATTTATGGTTTATTCAAGAAAAAAAAAGAAAAAAAAAAGAGATTGATGTAGAGTTGTTGTAGAGTTTGTAAATCTTCGTCTGATTCTTGGCTTATATAGCAACCAATACCAGCTGTATCATGTAAATAAATTACTAACCTTTCCACACCAAATTTACCCAAAGCCACCCAATGTATCCCAACTATTCTATTATCCTTATATGTTACCTACACCCCCACAACCCTTTAAAAAGACCTCTTAGATGGTAATGAATGATGCTTGCGCTTAGCGGTGGAGGTTTGATCCTTTACCAAGCCTATGGTAATTTATATGCTATGACAGATCATCATAAGTGTGACAAGGCAACAACACTAGGAGAAGCAATCTAGAGAGTAATACATGATTAAATAAACACAATCTTTTATCTTATTGTTATCACCGGTAGCGTAGTTAATATATTTAGTTTAAATATCTAAAACCAAACCTCTCTCCAATTATATGATTTTACCTGCTTTTATAAAATAACGAAAACAAAAAAAAACTTCTCCAACCCTTAGAATTCTGTTAGAACCCCCAAGGAAAAAAATTTTATGCCTTCCTAACATATTTCCATCGAGTGAGAACGATAAACAACCCCGAGTCTTGCCTATACTACACTACAACGATTAGGTGCACTGCCTAGGGAGTTGTAAAACTTCTTGTGTAGAAGTCTTACGAGACCCGCATCAAGTTTTTGGCGCCGCCGCCTAGGGAATTATTTAGTATTGATCATAGTATTTACTTAGTTCTACTCGAGTGATATCCCTTTCAAGTGAGAATTTAATTCTACGCAATTAGCTTTCTTGTAGTCAATCTTTTCTTCGTGTTATCTGTTTGTAACCCATCTCGTCAACCCACCATGGGAGACGAGAATCCCTCCTCCGTACTCTAGGAGATTACTCAAACCCAAGCCATGAGGCTATAAAAATAGCCATCTGAGTCCCCGCAGGGAACAACATGGTACCTTTTTGATCCGACACCATCCGGTTGATGCAAAATGGATGCCCATTCCACGGACTTCGGTCCGAGGATCCAAACCAACACCTCAAGGATTTCCTAGAACTTGTGGACTCACTTGACCTTGACGGTGACAATGAGGAAAGAACACGCCTGCGTTTATTTCAATTTTCCCTTCGCGATCAAGCTAACAATTGGCTTGACCGTCTTCCAACAGGATCCATCACCACATGGGAGGATCTTACTACCCGATTCCTTGCTTAATTCTTTCTACTAGAAAGGACCGTAAAACTCCGCAACGATATCCTGATGTTTCAACAACATCATGGAGAATCTTTATCTGAAGCATAGACTCGTTTCAAGGAGTTACTCCAAAAAGTCCCTCATCATGGCATAGACCTTTGGCTCCAAGTCTAAATTTTTTATGACCATGTCAATCCTGTCACAAGATGAACCATTGACCAATCGCCTGGTGGTAAGCTTCGTGACCTTAATGCCAAAGAATCATGGGCATTATTAGAGGACCTCGCCCTCTATGACAACGAAAGTTGAAATGACCCAAGGGATTTCGCTAAGCTGGTTAAGGTAATCGCTTTGCCTCAAGATGTCCCGAGTACATCCGACCGCCGTCTAATCGAGCTCGAAAATCAAGTCCAACGCTTTTTGCTCTGACACAACTACCCAAGTAAACAAAATCACTACCTCGTGTGAGATCTGTAGTGGTCCTTGCGACACTCAATATTGCATGGAAGATCCCGAACAAGCCTTTGTTGAATACGCATCCTTGCGTACCGATGAAGC
>BQNB010045646.1:0-34708 GCA_026074375.1 Tanacetum coccineum | reverse complement strand
GATCCTATTGGTCCAGTAATATGAAACACGATATGAAGAGCTATCCCGGTATCGAGATTACTTGGTCCGTATCACTAGATCTAGTTATATGATAGGTCATATATTCAAACACATAAACAAGTATGAGGTGATAAACAAAATTAAACAATCAACGATAAATTAAGAAATCGATTTAAAACAAACCAAACATTGAACTTTCATTAAGATGGCTAATACCCGAGGGTATTAGCCCACAACCATTGTAATTATACAAGCGTAATCAAACAATTGAAAATTGAACGATTAAGAGAGTAAAATTACACGATGTCTTCTATGGATTCGTGATCAATGCTTGACCTTGGTGGCTGATCTTCTCTTCTAAAATTCGTCTTTCATAGTATGGTATAAAGAATATGATATTGCACACTGAAAACTCGTTTTTGAGTCTTCTATTTTTAATGTCTGAAAAAGACTCGATACGTCGTATCTGGCAAGGTCGATACGGTGTATTGGGCTGGATTCCTTAGAGTGCGCACTACGTTCATAATAAATCAGTGATATCATTTCAAATTTACTTGATTTACTGTATCTTCGAATAGTTATCTTCATGGATATAGCGTATGTAGATAGGAGTGATACGTCGTATTGGGAATTGGTCAAACGCGTTTTCTTATGAAGTCTGGCGCTGATACGCCATATCTCTTTTGTTGGATACGGCGTATTGGTCAAAAATTAGCAATCTTCAAATATCTTTGTTTTAGCTTTAATTTATGCGCCTTTTAGCTTGTCTTTACAAAACACTCCTGAATTACTGCATTTATTAACTTTAAAGCAATTAAGTACAAAATTATGCAATAATTATATAAAAGTAGGCAAAAGAGATGGGATAAATGATATAATAAAGTGACGTTATTTGATGTCATCAAATATCCCCCCACTTGAATCCTACTTATCCTCAAGTAGACTCAAAATAAACTAGATGGATCATTGTGTAGTTTTAGTGAGAGAAAGTAGAGAGAGGAGATGAACACCAAAAGATGGAATATTAGATTGAAAGGAAAAATAGAAAAATGAACATCTACCCCCTCATGGAGAGCCATGAGGGGTATTTATACTAAAAGAAAAAGCTAACTATTCCTAGTTAACATAAAAGACCCCTGCGTGATACGCAGTGTCCAAAACTAATCCAATTCACGTGTAAGACGCCAGCTTCACTAAAAGTGAGGCTAACAATCTCCCTCCAAGATGGCGTCACACGTGAATTGGTTACAATGTTCCCTACAAGCAAAATAAAGAAATAAAGATAAAATGAAGTCCAGTATTCTTGGAGAATATCTATGACAATCTACATTTGAATTACTCCAGCTTATTTCCTTCAGCATGTAGGACGAACGAAAGTGCTGAGGATGACATAGAATTATTCTCTACCGAACCTGTTTTGATTGGATTTTTGCACTACTTCCTGACATGACTTCAAAACTTTCTTCATACGCTTCTGGTCATCACGAAGTTTCTGAATTAGCTGCATGTCTTGAGAACGCTTCATATTCTTGTACTTCTGGTCATGTCGAAGTTTATCAGAATCTGCATCTCATTTGTCATCCTTGAAGTTCTCTTATCCGATACTCGGCTTGATATGATTATGCTCCGAACTCTTCAGCTCCCTCCCCAAACAGACACCTCTAGACTGATAAGAATTAGTACACCGATCCTAAGGAGGGAAGATATCATCAACACCGTCTCACTTCGAAGCATCCCAGTCTTGATTGAATTCCAGCCCAAATACACATTTTATCCCTTTACCGAAGTCGAAACCGTGACATCCAAAGAAAACAAGTTGAAGCAACTAATCATCTATTGCGAACTACCTCCGCATATTTTATAAAGCTCGAACAAGTGAAACTTGTTTGTGCGTCCTTGATTAGTAACATTTCTCCCCACAGAAAGTTGCAGATATGAATTGCCCTCACCAAAGTCAATTAAGTCCCGAGTGTACGTAATTTCTCCCTCTATGTAGTCGAGACGGTAACATCAAAACGGTAACATAAAAAAATCAACTAAGTACCGGATGTACACATTTCTCCCTCCAGGATGATGACTAACTGAGGAATCATCCTACACATGTGTACATCTTATGCCAACTGGAACTGCTTACTTAGCTTCATAGCCCGGTGATTGCATAAACAATACTCTGTGAGAAGATTGTCGTACTCTTCTTTACTAATCTCATCTTGACAACCCAAACAAAATCCCCTTTATCTTATTCTGTAGGCTTAATACTGATGAACACTGATTCGAGAGCTACCCGATGAAACAACCCGAGAATAGAACAAATCCCGACTGTGACTTAAATCTGTACATCCGCGAGATGAAGAACGGTGCAGAGGCAAATCTCTAAGTACCATATACCCAAACCCAAAAGTATATAAAAAATACAACACCTCTTGAAATCTCCTCAACTACGTGAGACACTAAGTACTACAATGTAACTCCTTTAAGTGATAGCTATAACCCGTGACTACTACAATGTAACTCCTTACATCGAGTATAACTAGATATATCAAGTCTTCATCACAAACCCGTATATGCCCGAACAAGTCCATCTTCTTTGACGAAATACAAAGATGAAATAAGTACACACTCGTGAAATACACTTCATCAAATAAATAACAACGGACAATACTCCGTAGTCATTAAAATCAGTTAAAAAACCATAGAAGAAGGTGAATTTTGATAAGGATCGTTTTAGTGTAATGTATTTTGTTTGTTGTGTTGTTGTTCGTGATTTTTGATGTGTCATGATTGTTAACGGATATCGGCTTAAAAAATATACCATAAAAATGGCCGTCCAAGTAATAAAACCCGATCTTTTATACTTTTCCTGTCATGATAGAGTTTTAAAACTCGGCTCAATCCATTAACTTGACAGCCCAATTAATACAACTCAGCCCAGCACCAAATAATATAACTGGCCCAATCAGTTTGAACCAAGCTCAATATGTAACAAAGTTTAGTGCTCGGCCCACATTTGTTACTTGTATCCGGTCCACCACACAAAAATTAATAGATGGCCCATTTTGATGTTGTATAACCCGGGTCCAAGAAAGAGGGATAAAACACACATCCCTAATTTATCTCATCATAACCCTAAACCTAATCTCACTCTAAAAAAAACGCAGTCACGTTCCATCTCTCCAAAACTAAATCGGCTCCCATCTTTATCCAACTCCACCATTAGCAGTAACATATCAAATAATCAACCCCATGACTCATTCGACCATGACACACCCCATGAGACTTCAATTAATTGGTCAAAACAAAACAAGTGTACACCCTCACAATTGATTATACTACATTCACGAAGAACATATAAGACTTTCGGCTTCAAGGTCCTTTGGAGGATCTAAGGTAGGTTCGACTTTGAGTGTTTGATATGTGTTTCATTTAATCGAAACAAGTAAACTCTATAACACAAGTTGTTATAAGATTTTCTTTGACTTCGAATATTAAAAGGGTTTATACCCTTGAAAGATCGATGATGAAATTGTGTTTAGTCGAAAAAATCTGTTGATGACAAATAAACACACAATCTGAGATTGACTTTTCATTTCATTTTGTTTCGAGTCAATGAGAGTTGGAGAATGGAGATAGATATGACAATGGGATAGGTTAGATTGAGTTGGATTTGATGGATTATTGTGAAGGCTATTGATGTTGTTAAGGTACATGACTCAGTCAGAGTTGACCCGGTCAACTCGGTAAATACCGAGTTGACACGGTTGGGTTTAGTTCGGGTCTCAAATGACATCACTCGTTCGGTTCACCCATGTTTAAACTCGTTCGGTCCATAAAGGTTGTATACTCGTTCGGCCTTCAAATGAGTTTCACTCGTTCGGTTCCACTCGATCGGGTGTAACAAAAAAAAAACTGGATCGGCTCTTGAGGATACTATACTCGATCGGTTAACCTCAACTAGTTGCTCGTTCGGTCCTTGAGATTTGTTACTCGTTCGGTCCTCTTTGAATGGTTTGTCTCGTATCGGGTCTTGTTGATGTCACTCGATCGGTCCTCTTTGAATGTTGCTCGTTCGGTTCATGTGTCATCAACTAGTTCGGTTGTTTGAAAACATCACTCGTTCGGTTGATTAACAAATATGACTGGTTCGGTGGTCCATGTTTATTAATATTTTCAGCCTTCAACAAAAAACAACAACAAAAACAGATGACACTCCTTGTTCTTGTACACACTTTGGACCACAAAACAAGCTTAAAAATAACTGTTTATAAGCTTGTAAAAAGCTACGAGACAAAAAAAAATGAACAGGTGATTAAGATGTGGAGAATAAATGGACCCAAAAGAAAACAAAAACACTGTTAACAGTTTTAAGACATAGAAGAAAGAAAAAAAAAAAAAAAAAAAATCGAGCATCTGTTTGATAACAAAAAAAAACGACAACAAAAATAAGCTTAAAATCACGACACCCAACAAACACAAATACAAAACACCCCCGGTTAGCTCTTGATACCAATTGACAAGGATAAAAAACACCTTTTCGGGAGGTCTTGGTTGATCAAAATAAACTAGATGGATCATTGTGTAGTTTTAGTGAGAGAAAGTAGAGAGAGGGGATGAACACCAAAAGATGGAATATTAGATTGAAAGGAAAAATAGAAAAATAAACATCCACCCCCTCATGGAAAGCAGAGGGTATTTATACTAAAAGAAAAAGCTAACTATTCCTAGTTAACATAAAAGACCCCTCGTGAAACGCATGACCTTCAAAACTAGTCCAATTCACGTGTAAGACGTCAGCTTCACTAAAAGTGAGGCTAACATGAATGTCATCAAACACCAAACCTATTTTATTTCTCTTGGTGATCGAGTTATTATTGATGTCATGATCGTGGGGTAAGTGATTTTTATGATAGTGTTTTTTTTTGTTTGGATAAAAAAGACGAACATGAAGAGAAAGAAAACAACAAACCTGTTCTATATTCATACCCCTTCTTTCACATCATCTTCTCCTTTGACAACATGTACTCCACAATGCTTCTCACAGATGTTCAGTCTTCATCGGGAAGAGTGGTCAGGTTGGTCGATTTGGTTTGGCCTCGGTGTATCATAACCCTTGTGGAGCCACTTGTTCATATGGTCCTCAGGTTTGATGTATCCATTACATATTTATAACAGATGTTTTAAGTAACTTGAGGAATATGAAAAGAAAAGACTAATTGGTATGTATTATTGTTTGTAAATGGAGGATGTTACGACATTTATTTACACAAATATTTTGAGCTTAAATCATAAACACTCATCATTAATTTCTGTAACTAACTGGTTGCATTCATGGTTCTTGTAACTGAACCGTGGATCACACACAAAACCGAGTTTAGCAATAGAAATCTTTTGTTTTAAATCATTAATACAACACATTAAATATAAGAAAACTCAATCTTATATATACTAGCTTCAAGGCCCGCCCATTGGGCGGCTAGCTCTAAGATTATTTGTGAAGATACAAATTTAAGTAGTATAATGTAAGATATAAATAACATGAAATGGTTCAATATTAAAAAATCTACTACCTATATACAATGATCTTCTACAGTATTACCTATATACATAACATATTCAAGGCGGAACTCATTTTGATTATTTAATAACACGCATTGAAATAAGTGTTGTATAATTAGATGAAGTACATACTCACTTTACAGTTTCACTAAAAGGCACTCTCTTCCGATATATGTAAGTAGGCCTTCAAGTAGAGAAGTAATCCCTGCTCCTGATTCAATTATCATGTTTCAGCCGCCACACATCGCTTGCCTTTACACAATCTCGCCACCACCGACAATCATATGACACCACAACATCAATAAGGAGTAACAAAGATATATGATCATTGACATGTTATTAGATAAATAGATCATTGGAGTTAATCATTTCAACATTGTGTAAAGTGGACTAGATCATTTTTTGATGATATGTAATCCTTGTGGGTCAAATGGCTAAGCTAAAAAAGATGACATATAAAAGAAGCACATTAATAGAAGGGGGAACGCTATTAACCTAGAAGAGTGCCGCAGTGCTGGCTCTTGGGCCCATCTTCCTACACCAGCAACTGGTCATAAGTGGTTGATTGCTATTCTGATTCATAATTTTCCTCGTCATCAGAAAAATCATTATATGATTGAATGTTGACCTGGTAACGAAGTATGCTACCAATCCCACCAAGATCCCTACAAAACTACGATCCCTCTCGGGACTTGTTAGTCACGATACTCAAGTGTGCATCCAAATTCCTTGTACTCCCTCAGCAAACCACTAAAGGAATGACTTCTTCTCCTGAACTTCATGTTCAACATTGGTCGTTGTGTCCCGAAAGTTACTCTGATTACTTGATTAGCCTCTAGGTCCTTGTTTCGGCGCTTGATAATAATTTCACTTGCCGTGATATTTTTGTCACATAACGATTGATATCCAGATTTCCCATACAATAAGAATCTCAACAGCACTTGTTTCTTAAGTAATGTTAAGTGTCCTTCACACCAACTACATACTTACTGTTATCCTGAATGATCTGTGCAAAATATCTCCAAAGCAAACACATTTCCAATTAATGGGCTTCTTTTTCTTTAGTTGTAGCTGCCATGATGTTTCGTCTACAAAGAGTGAATAGCCTTCCTAAATATTAAAAATTATCAAGATCATAACTTAATATTCACTAAAAATGCACATCCAAACATCCCCATAATTGCAATTTTCTTTAGAAAATGACTAACTTGTGTACGGAGATGACACACTTGGAGCTAAATTGTTTCATATCACTGGATCCTTCTTTCTTGCAAATTCGACAGCTACACATTTCGTTACTGCAAATATCAATACACTTTTAACGTTAATACACAATCTTTGTTGCAAATGCTGCCACCAAATACACTAAAACAGGCACTCTTTCTTATTATATAACCAAACCATGACTTGTTATAACAAATTCTTAACCACCATAACCAAAAAAATGCTGCCACCAAAGAACGCAAACTATTATTGGCATGCTAGCAGCCTTGAACAGGTTAGGAAGATGTGAACCACTTCATATTTATTTGAAAAAATTAATTCAAAATCATTCTATAAAAAGTTTCAGTTTAAATTAAAGTACCAAAAAAGAAACGATCGTTCGACCATTTCTCAGAACTATTATTCATGCCACTCTAAATCCATTGATATCAATGAGGAGAGAAGACGTGGATGTTACATGGTGATTTAGTGGAACTAAAACAACAACAAAAAAAACTATGGATACAGATCAGGGGTGTAAAGCAATATTAAGTAGATTGTTAATCTATTTGGATTTCAAGAACCAAGATACATAACAGAATGCTTAGTCAAAAATGATGTACCTTAGATTTTCAAGGCCCATATTTCTGTTGTCTGACATCATTCACCAACAGAATAGCTTTGCCGAAAATTATCATGACCAACATCTGATGCAATAGCCATCTTCGTTACAACGACAACATCAAGCGATTCAAGTCCCCATCCAAATCCCCACCCCCCTGCCTTTTTCTTACACTACGGATATCAGAAGACGATTCGCCTGGTACAAAAAATATTTCAAAATTAAGACACCTGTTAGAAAAATACAAACAATAAAGAAAAGTAAATGCATTGTGGTGAGGAAAATACAGATTGAAAAGCTCGTAATCCCACCATAACATTTGCATCAAACAACCCCGCATCATTAAAAGGAGCAAGATTCATTAAATATTATTATCTTATTTTCCTGATTTCTTTTTTGCGCTCGAGATCATCCTTGTTATCCTTCTGTTGCTAATCCTGAGCGCGAACACAACATAACCTGAGATCTTATTATTTTTTTTCTTTTCAGTTTTGATGTGTGGTGTTGTAAAGGAGAATGGGTAGTAGGCTGTTTGGATTTGAGTAGATGAAGGTTTGGAATTAGATGAGGTTGGTTTGAGTATGGTGGTATGTTGTTGATGTTGTTAGTGTTGTGAGGATCTGAGTTTAACCAGATCCGAGTTAACTCGGTTATAACCGAGTTGACTAGGTTTGCTTTGTTGTTAGAGCTGTGATTTGAGAGGCTGTAATTGTTTGAGGAGGATGGGTTAGAAGTGGTTTGGATTTGTTTGTGATGTCAAATTGTTGTGGTTTTGTTCAAGATGTAAACTGGACTGAGTTAACTTGGTTATTACCGAGTTTACTCGGTTGGTGTCTTAGGTTCTATATGTTTCATCCATCTAACAACTCGCAATCAAGCACAATTAGCAGCAGTAAACAAGAAAAACAATAGTAATACCATAAAGCAGCACTAAGTATACGTTGGCACTAAGAATCACGACCAACAGCAGCATTATGTATATTAGAAGAATAAACTTCCATTGTTATATCAAACGTACCTGATGTACTCATAAATTGAAACACCCACGCTACCTTTGAAGCTTCAATACCTGCTGCTTTTATTGAACTAGGGTTTCTTGTAAACTCTAGTTTCACTGAATTTGAATAGTTTATCAAAAAAGAAAACAGAAAACCTTCAAACCAGAACCTTGTATCCTAGATATCACGAGCCACGTGGCTCTGATACCAATTGTGGAAACCATACGATCGTTTAAGCTCAGTTTGATTAGAACTTTAATCTAGGATGAACAATAACAAAGAACGATAGAATGCACAGCGGAATAAACATTAAGAACATTCTTTATTATTGCCTAACAAGGTTTCATCATCATCTTTATACAATGACTACTACAAGCCCCAATTCTACGTGATCAATCGTAGAATGGTTACCTAATCTAACAGGATCAAATTAATGACCTTGGGGCTAAAACATATGCTAGCATCTACATCTTCCTGTGGGACGTGTAAACCCACACACACATGTTTTACACCTTTGGTGCACACACACACACTTTTTGGCACACCTAAAACTATATCTAGGGATCTCTTTATATAGTAGAGTCCATCTAGATTTACAAGGGAAAACATAATTGTATAAGGAAACTAAATCTTTTAATTCTTTAATAAACTTCATCTTTATCTTTAAGAATAATATCTTTTATCTTTTGTAGAATATCCTCCACCAACTTGTAGAATTCTTGAATTGTCATTTAAGTCCCTCTTGTTTCCTTTTCTTTCATTGTTTTGTCTTATCAACTCAAAATATATTTCCCAACAGCTTGGAACAGAATTGGTGGTGCGGAGTTGATCGTTGAGTATGCGTTCAATGAAGTTAGTGAGAAAAGAGACCTCGCCTTTAAGGCTTTGGATTTGGTTCCTAGTGTTGATACAACACACAATGTTCACCATGTAGGTGAGCATAAGCTATAGGGTTTATGAACTCATTAGCGAATGGTGGTTCTTGTAGTGATTTGGAGTGAAAGTCTAATGGACTTGTTGGTGAGAGGACAATTTGTGTGTCTATAGGGATAGGTTCTTAGTGTGGTGGTGATGGTGGTGCATAAAACAAGCCTTGAATGTATGGATTAATAGGTTGTGAAGGTGAGTATGGTGAGAAGGGTGAAGATGTCTCCTTTGGTGGGGATGGTGTAGATTGGGATGATTCATCCATGGTGGAGGGTGTTTTTGTTTGTGTATTTGGAAGATGTGGTGAATGAGGTGTTGACATTCGTGAAGGTGTGCTAGCAATGGGTGAGGGTGAAGGTGTGACTAATTCTACAAAGTTCAAGTGTCTAACACTCATTCTTATGGTTTTCCTAATAACCTTTGTTAGGATTAAGAAGCATCATTTCACATAGCATAAATAAGCAAGGAAGAAAATAAAATAGAAGAGAGGTATGGTGAGATAAATGGAAAAATAAGGAAGAAAAAAAGAAGGATGGTTGATTTATTAAGAGAACAAGAATGAACCAACACTCCTCCTAATATGCTAGGAGGGGGTCTTTATACTCTAAGCATCATATGGGACGCCTAGGGTTTCCTTAGATGGGCAGAGATCGGATTTGGTTAGGCTTTTGGCCCATAACATATACAATATTATATTAAATCTCGAGCCCGAGATCACGACTAGCCTATTACATTTATTACAAAGTTCTCATTACGTAAAGATCGACACTATGTATAATAACCGTTACTTTTTGTGGCTAACTATCTCCCCGAATGGATGGTCATTCAATATACATTAAACTTTGCTTTCTTGTGGTATTGTGCCTTGGTCTTGAACTTTTTTGTAGTAGACTTGTTCCTTCATGCTTCGTGATCTTTGATCTTGAGCCTTTGTCAATTGAATTTGTGTTCCGAGATATTTAAATCTTTCCTTGCTATGGATGCACTTAGTAAAGGTGATCAGTACTTTAATCTTGATGTTGATGATGACCGAAACAATCTATACATGTTGATGGACATTTTCTGCATTTGTGTGCATCCTTGAATCGCCTTTAGCTTTGGACCAACATACTCGTACTTTGCATCATCTTGAAAGCTAGCACTCCTCCTTATGTGGGGTTGACATTAAATCTTTGTCTAGCAATATCCCATGACAATCTTTGTTGACTTATTTTCCTTGATATGACAATCTTTATTCGAACATTGAGGAAGGTCTTTGACTTTATCCTTTTTGAGCTTTCTTGAAACTTGATGTTGGTAGTGTCACTTTAAGGCTTCAGTATGAGCATGTAGTGATGAGTATGACAGTGTTAGATCTGAGGTGGTACATCTTAAGTTATCTACACATATAAGGGTTAGCAAATAATATCATAAATGGAAGAATGTCTCGTTTATTCTTCTAAGTTCGGTAACATTAACCTCTAGTTTCGTAAGGACCCTTAAATAGTATAAATAATTTACCTGCGTCATCAGGATTTGATTCATGAATGAATCTCCTTAACAAGTTTTCCAGCTTAAAGTGTGGTCTATCTAAAATGTACACATCTAGAGACGCTAACGACGCTTTTCGATATTCCCACTTGCCATTCTTGAATCCGGATTCTCGTTTGAGTTAGGATAACAATGAATTCAAGTGAATCATTAAAGTAAACTTCAACAATTTTAGGCGTTTCCCATCAATTATCATAACCTAGATCACATTAGATTTCCAGTTAGCACATGTTTGATTTGTAAAGAATCTTGCAAGTTACGTACTTTCAGTGTTGTTTGATGTTGGCACTAGCAGGATTTACATTTGTCACTGTGAAATACTAAAGAGTAACACACTAAATATTCTGGCAAGATCACAAGGATAATGCGTAGGACTCTCCTGTACACTAGTGTTCTAGATTGTGAACAACAAGCGTTTATCATTAATTGTGTCCTAATGAGATTTATATTGATCTCTTGGCTCTAGACTCGATTAGTGCATTATGGTTTTAGTGATCAGAGGCTGGAGCAAACTGCCACCTTTTCAATATCAACATTCTCATAGTGAGAAGTCAATAGATAACGTGTTAATCTATGTGATAAATGAAACAAGAATCTTTGAGAGAAACCTGAGTTGCTGGGAAGGGTTGTACATTGCATCACTGGGTCCATGGCGACTTTCTTCAATAACAGACATCATCTTTGTGATTCTAATAGTTTATGTATTGACCCGATTTCTGCCTAGTGTATGGAGTGTTCATTTCTTTTCACCCTTTACATAACATTTATTTCTCATTCTTTAACCCCTTTAATATTTACCAAGACGTCCTCACTAGCACCATATTGTGGTTGTTTTGGTAATAGCTCATGCCTTAGTCAACATTATTCCCTTTTCTCATTCATCTCCAAATCATACCTAAGGACTTATAATCTAACTATGGAATGTCTATGGGTAGATCCCTCCAGTTCTGGGTGGATCATAAGATTAATACCTAACCTTAACCACCTTATAACTTCATCGATACCTCATGAATTCGTAGGGTTTTAGGGTATTAAGATCGTAACCATAAAACCATTTGAAAAGCAGTCAAATTGTTTGTGATATACATCAAAACATTTGCCACTTTAAAAGTTTTATTTTTTAAAATACTCACCCTACACATGTGCATTGATATTCGAAATTGTTTCGCACATAAAGTTAAGAGTCTACACTTGAGTCTTAAATGTCACATGTTTTAATCACATTTCCCCCTTATTAAAAATAGCAAATCTCTTGATATTTTGGATACCAATTGATTAAAATTTACATGTTTTGAAAAGCTTATGGAGAGAAAAATGTTGTATATTAAGCATGAAATTTAGAACATTTTTCTTTATACTCCCCCTCAAAGTATATTTAGGGATGGAGTAAGTGTCGAGCGCATAGTTTTGAAATATTTTGAATTGACTTTAAAAATTATTAAAAGAAATTGTGCTTACACAATGCATGTTTTGGATACACAAAAATGGACCTTAAGTGATGTATCTACAAACATTAAAACTTTAGTTTTGAAATCTCCCCCTCAACAGTAGATTTATGTTAAACAAATTTATGAGAAAGAGAGTGTTGAACACACAATTTTAAAAGATTTAGAAAAATCTTTTGAGAAATTTTTGAAAAATTAAGTTCAACATTTTAAAAACCATGTTCTTGAGCCTAAATCATTGAAAGACATGATAAGAACGGATCAATTTAAGAAGATTTCTCTCCTTTTGTTGAGGATAAGTGAACTGGTATGTACACTCTCCTTTTGACATGTGGGACCGGGTTGCAATATGAAAGTGATTACAAGCCATTAGAAAATTTTAGAAAGAACGACATGTTTTGAAAAACATTTTGAAAATCATTTTGTTGATGAACTCTCGCTCAATGTACATTTATATTTTCGTATAATTGTTAAATTGACATTTCTAGATTCATAAATGAAATTAATATTTTAACGAGAGACATGTCGTGAGAATATTCTTTTTAGTATTTTCAAAATTTTTACTTTTGTATTTTCTTTTTGAAAGTTTTTCTATTTTTGTATTTTGTTTTATAATTTTTCTTTGAAATAATCAACAATTGAAGTTTGAAATAAAAACAAAATAAAAATGGTGATGAATTATTCACTGGTTTTGAATCCCCTGATATAATGGATTCTGAGATATCAATCTTTTCAGCAACCAAACTCTTAGTGTTTCCTTCTGCACATTGGTGTACCTGTAACTAAATCAACAGTACATGCACTTAAATCAAGAGTTTGTTTGCAATCATGATTGTTAGTGATATTTGTATTGGAACCATGTGGGAGTTCATAGTCAATCTTTCTTGTGCAAGAGGTCAATAACTTTCTAGTAGGAATCCACCTAAGACCAACAATTTTGAAAATTCTACCAGTGGGTTTCCACTAAGACAAGATCTAGGAGTCATTTTCTCATGCACAACAAAAGTCTTATTGGGAGAAAACTTATGTCCTGTAAAGATCTACCTTACATGTTTCTGAGTATTACTTTTTTGTTATGCGGCTTTGTTTGTGTTAGCTATTTTTTGGGATTGCACCTTAGCATGTGAATTCACCTTAATCAAGAATTTTGTTACACATGCATTGTGGTTTGCATTGAAGACGCATTTATGACATGTCGAACAAACAAAGTGTTTGGAGTCTAAAAAAGATCTAGAATTCCTAGAGTGTTTTGTTGTAGGCACATCTTTTAACGTTACACAACTACTCTTACATGCAGGCCAACTCCTAGATGCTTGAATATTGCTCCTAGGTTTTGGTTTGCTACTACTAGCAGTGTTTTGTAATCTTTTTTTGGGTAAAGGGTTTCCCCGGTAAATTTTATTACGCCAAAAAACAGTTAAGTACAAGGGATGAGGGTGAGTCTCACATCATCGCCCGTTACGTTGGCAAACAACTTCCTCTAAGGAAGGAAAACAACTAGAAAGGACCTATAAAAGAAACAATAATACACGAAAACTATTTCTTCCTACGGCCCCTAACTATAATATCTAATTTATCACAAATAGCTTGGAGCTGTTCAGGAATATCCTGACCTTCATACATATCATCATATGGGTCGTATCCGTAGTCACCATTTTCGTAAGATTCTGTCCATTGCTCAAGCAAACTCTTTGTACCATCGCCATCCTTTTTAGCCATAAATTTAGCCATGTCATTATCAATAGATGCCACCTCATCCTCGCTATCATAATCACACGACGAAGCAATCTTTTCTAATGGTTTACCGTCATCGTCCACCAAAGTAACTTTTCCTTCAATAATCAATTTCTCAATCTTATCAATTTTCTTAATAACAGGAGTAGTACTAGGACTATTAGCAACCACATTCCAGAATAAAGATCTACTAGAATTGGTTGCTTGACTGGCCAAATTTGAAGTTCCTCTATTTGTACCCAGCTCCACATCATTTTTGACCAAGGTAAGTACATCAAAAGGGTTTGACTTACTTACATCTTTCATAAGATCCATATTATTCTTCTTATTCACACTAGTGTTGGCAGTCGACTTTTTAGAATCACATTAATAAACTTGTTTTTTTGGTTTAAATCTCATTTTTTGTTTTAATTGTAGAATCTTAGTAATCCTTAACACATACACAAAAATAAAGAAATCTAGAGAGAGAGAGAAAGAGTGTGGGAGGAAGTTTTTAGTGAGAGAAAGTAAAAGAGAAAACAATGTATTACTATGTATGAAATGAAACAACCAACCACCCTTTCCATGGCATGGAAATGGTATTTATACAAGCATACATGGCCGGTTTAGGCTTTAGTCCATGGGCTTTCCATGGGCTTTTGCTTAACTATCCTAGTAAGTTTCCAAATATTACTTTACGAGCTATCTAAAGATATAATAGAAGTGACCGATACTTTTTATGATCCTAACAATATCCCCCTAAGGGATGTCACTCTATTTTACAAAAACTTAAACCTAGCATACTATGCTTTGTCTTCAGTCTTGTGCTCGCAGACTTGATTCCTTTAACTTCATCTTGTGAACATGATGTAGTGATCTTTGGCAAGGCTTGAGCTTGTTTGTTACACTTTACTTGTATTTGAACTTGAAATTCTTTGTGATCATCATCAAGCTTATTTCGTTATCATCATCTTGTAATCTTGTCGTCGTATTATGTACTTGTAACTTTTGGACCGACATGCTCATATTGTTGTTGTTTCTTGGTCTTAAAAGCTTGAATAAGACATCTTTCTTAAAATTCTTTAACTATAACACTTCATCACTTCGAGGAAGACGTGCGGTATCAGGGTGACAGAAACTTCTTTGAAATTCTTTGACTTTAATACTTCGTTACTTCAAGAAAGACGTATGGTATCAGAGTAACGGAAGTCTAGAAACATGTACTTGAGATTTCATGATGTCTTTACTTTTGTTTGTCATGTATGAGCATGTGGATTTGAATCTTGACTTGTCTTGATCCAATAGATGTGACCATCAGGAGAAATCTTCATAAATGGGTTAGTGATAAACAACATATATGGACGAAAGTGGCTTTGTCACTTCGTCAAATACGGCTGTAACAACCACGGTTCCCCGTGGCTCAGTATAAATACTGCATGTGATCAAGTAGAATTCCTAAGAATCTCCTTGACAGGATTTTGCAGCTGCACTAGCCGTTCTTAATACCGGAGTGTCTCAAAGTCGGCAACACGATAAGAGTGAACTGGTAAGTTACTATCTTCCTGATTAAGCCGTCAATTCGTGTTCAGCTTTCTTATGTCCAGATACCCTTGTGAGGATTTCCATGGACATAAGATTGAAAATTAATTTAGAAAATCAGTCGGTGTGTCAAGATGCAAACGGTTTTTTATGACACACCAATAGTTTTATCTTTTTTTAAAATTCATTCGTCAATACATAAGCTGGACCAAATCGATATCCTGTATCACAAGTTCGATCCATGTAGGATCTCCAAGTCACCTACCAAGAGCTTGTTTGAGGTTGGCTCAAGCAGGATTTCCATCTTCATCGTGACAACTTAAGTATCACTCGGATGTTTTGGCAAAATCACAAGGATAATGCGTAGGACTCTTGATATATTTCTTGTTTTCACATTGTGTGAATTAGCAAGCATATTTTGGATAAGTGTCTTAATGATATTTATGGATGATCTCTTTTACGACTCTAGACTCGATAGTGAACTTTGGTTTTAGTAATCAAAGGCTGGAGAAGAGTGCCACCTTTTTAATACCAACTAAATCGGAGTGAGAAAGTCGATAGAAATGCGTGTAATCTCTGTGAGAAATGACACAAGAGTCTTTTGAGAAACCTTGAGTGGCTGGGAAGGGTTGTGCATTGCGTCACTAGGTCCATGACGACTGTCTTCAATACCAGACAATATCTTAGTGTTTCTGATAGTTTATGCATTGACTCGGTTTCTGCCTAAGTGTAAGGATGGCTTCTTTCTTTTCACCCTTTATCTTAACTTTTCATTTTAATTCTTCAACCCCTTCAGTGCTTATCGAGACTTCATGACTAGTACCTTGTTGGGTTTGTTCTAGTACTAGCTCCATCTCAGTCGGCACTATTCCCTTTTCTTACTTTTTCTCCTTTTTATCATACCTAAGGACTTCTACACTAACTAGTAAAATGCCTCTGGGTAGATCCCTCCAGTTCTGGCTGGATCGTGGGAACGAATACCTAATCTTAACCACCTTATAACTCCAAGTAATTACAAACATGGTCGGTCTTTTGGTATTATTCTCAGCCTTAAACCATTTGAAGTGCTCCCCCTCAACATGTGTATTGATATTCGAAAATGTTTAGCACATGAGGGGAGAAGCTTGCACTTGAGTCCTTAAATTCATATCTTTAGCCATATATTTTAATCATATTTTCTCCCCTTATCAAAAATGTTAAATCTCTTGATATTTTGGATATCAATTGATTCAAATATTAATGCTTTCGGGGAAAAAATGTCCAATTATTAACAAGCTGATTATTGGAACATTTTAATGCTCCCCTTCAAATTATGAGGGAATAATATGGTATTTGAGTGCGTTAATTTGAAACATTTTGAATTTACTAAGAAATTCTTGAAAATTCGCACTCAAACACTATATATGCCTAATTCTAGTCTTACACTACTTATGTACATATTCACAAATTTATAGTATATGAGAAATTGACTTGAATTGGAATAGGACACAATATGACAAAGACATATTGTCCGTTCAAGCAGCCTGAAGTCATTTCCGTATTCTCTCCCTCAAACAAACTTCTCCAAATTCCTCATTAATCTCCTCTTAAACAGCTGCTGATCGATCATCTTGATCATGATGCGGGACCTTTTTCTGTCCAAGTTACTCCATCTTCTCTTTGGCAAGTAATCCATACTCAGGCTGGAAGCAATATCATGAAGAACCCGTCAAACAGATGTGAGTGTGCCGTCACAGAACTTGTAAAGTTCATCCGAGCGCATCAACCTGTTTCTCTTGAGCTTATCTTGATAGATGATTCCTTGAGGGTTTTTGTATGCAGTGTATGGTGTCATTTTGGAGATGTCAGATCTGAAAGTCTCAGGCTTGGTGAGATTAAGTTTTTTTTGGTAGCTTTCGACTCCTAGTTGAAGGTCTTCCACCCGCTTAAGAATAATCAATGCGTCTGGTGAACATCATCAATGCTACATTCAGGTCGAAGATGACATCTTTCTCTAATTTGTAGAGTTTCTTTTGGACCAAGAGAAGCAGCAAATCTTCAATATCACGAAAATTAAGTCTTGGGAAGTCACCTTCCTTAAACTTGTATAACTTTTGATCTTCTCTTCGAACGATAATCTCCTCCAAATAGCCATAATCATACCACTTCATCACTTTAACATGGGTTACTATAATGATTCTTTTTCTGGAGAACACATCATGCTTGGACTCGCTGTTTCTTTCGTAGCCATAGAACTTTTGTCGTTTAGGACCCCAGTGTGAGATACCCCACATAGCATATTTTTCATAAGATACCTTTACTGGACTCCATAACGTCGAAATCATGTCTTTGATGCCTTCAATATTATCATATTTAGCAGTCTTGGTTTTTGTTGTAGAAGTTATGTATTTCCTTTTAGAACTTCCACATTTCAGATATTCAAGGTTGTTGTTTAAGAAGTAGTCAGCATGAACTACTTGACGACCTTGAGCTTCAATCAACGGCAGCGGCTTGCTAAGGTCGAATGGATATTCATGGCCTTCAGGGTTGTTCCAATCAAGTCGATCAGTTATAGCTTTATAACACTCTTCAAAGTGATATTCAAGTTCCATGAAGCTTTTGCAAGTACCTTTAGGAAGGTTGAAAGCAGGTCCTACCAGAATCTCTCGTGTCAGATTATCAATCTTCAGATTGTGCATGACATATGCTAAGAAGTCAATAGGAGTGCTCATCAGCTTGTCGAACGTGAAAGGAGGCTTCTCTGCCTAAGCAATTATGCTTATCCATTTTTGAGGTGGTCTCAAATCAATAGATTTTGTAGCATTCCAATCAGGGTCAAGAGTTGGAGGTCTTTTAGGTTTCTTGAACCAGTCATCCATTAGACTTGCCTCGACATTGGTATGATCCTCAGTGTTACCTAAATTACCTCCTTGATCTTGTGGCATTTCGGTGTCAGCAGTCTCAAACACTGGTTCCTCTGCTTGCACAGACTTGCCAGATGATTTCGGCTGAGACTTGGTGCCTTTGGATGAGCTTGACATTGATTCTTTTGATTTAGAGCCTTTTGGATGTTTAGCTTCCTTGCTCGTCTTCTGCTTCTTCAACCCTTGCTTTGATCCAGCTGGAGGGTCTTCATCTTGATCCTTGTCATCACGGTCTCTCTTTAAGGAATACGTGTTATGATAATATTCAAATAGATCCTTGTCAAGCTGATAAGATTTGACCATTGCATCGTAGAGGTCTCTGTGTTCTTTAGCTCCTCAATACGATTTACTTTTTTGCAACTTGTCAAGAAGAATCTTCTTCAATTCAAATTCTGTAAGTGACTCTGCTGACTCATATGTAGACTTAGGTTGAGAAGAGGATTTAGCCAAGATGACATTCTCAAGTGATTTTGTAATAGTACTCTGGATCACAGGAGTGGCGAAGTCTGATACTTCCTTAGGTAGGATCTGAGAGAGTTAACTTTTAACTTCATCCTTTATAATGTCTTTCACTAATTTCTCAACAATATCTATGTATAACTTCCTCTCTTCTTGAGCTTTCTTTTCAAATTCCTTAGTGTATGACTGGAGAGTTGTTCGAGTAGCATATCCAATTCTTGTACTCAGAAGGTCATCCACTATTGTTGGAATTTGAGACTTGACAGATTCGAGGGGTTTTGTAGAATGGTCAGCTTGTTTGAATTGAGACATCTCCTTTTCCAATGTAGAAACTCTTTGATCGAATCCAAACATGGAAGAAAAATCAGGAAGTGCAGCAATTGAGGTTGTTGTTGGTTCAGATGTTGGTACGGGAGTTGGTGTTGTTATTTTTGGAATAGAAGAGAATGGCTGAATTAATGGAGGAACGGTTGTTGCAGCTATAGTAGAAGTTTCTGGGTTAGCTGTCAAAGGCACAGTAGGAAGAGGGGGTGCTTAAATGCTAGATTCTTCCTGATGAACCATAACATTCATCATAGAAGCGACTTCATCTACGACTGGTGGAACATTATCCAAGTTGAGAAATTTACTTTCAAAGTCGGATGAAACAGAAGAGATTTGCTTTGAACCTTTAGTATTCTGTGAAGAAGTGAGTGTCACATGTGCATCTTCTACGACTTGCTCATATGACTTTTCTTGAGAAACATCCTGATCAGAATCAGTCATCTCTGCATCTCCTTTCCTTTCCTTTTCATGCTCTGCTCTTAATGATTTCACGTCCACATCCTTATACATATCATCATACTCTTCTTCATCCACATTTTCTTTATCATCATCAGATTTATAGTTCTTTAGAGATTAAACATGCTCTTCATCATGTTCTTCTTCTTTATAATCTTTTAGAGTGAAAGAAGGATTCTCATCATCATCTGAATTAGTCTTTTCACTGTCACTACCTTCTTTGTCTTCATTAACATCACTTTCAATATCATCTTCATCATCATTCTTGGTTACATCATCACTGTCATCATCATTGCTTTCATCATCACCACTATCTCCCCAAGATTCATTTTCACTCTCAGATAGATATTTGGGTACATTCGGAACCCTGGTTTAGTACCAGTTCCTTCATCTGCATCAGATGTCTTACGTTGTTGCTCATCAGGAACCCTTGATTCAAAATAAGTTACATCACCTAAGCCACTTGCTTGAGAGATATGAAAGTCTTTCTTCCTTCTCTTTGTATCCTTTTTTAGTAGAGCTGCTTCTGATAGAGCTACATCATAAAGTATTTTTATACCTTTACTTCTTTTACCCTTTGCTGGAGCTTTCTTCTTAGACACAGACACACCAGGAGTGTCTTTGATTATGACCCCAGCTGGTGATTTAGAAGGCTTCTTTCTAGGTTCTTTGGGTGAGATTGGAACAGTCATGAGTTTTAGAGAAGCAAGCTTTTTGAACTTCCTTGCCTTCTTAGCCTCTTTACCACCACTGTCATAAGTATAGTAAGTCTTGTAGGCGGTAGAGTTCAGAATGTCTTCATTAATCATCTCTTTAGGAATTACAGCTCCATACACTTGATGTTCCTTAGTCTTGGACATATATTTTAGTGTACATAAGAGACTGTCATCTCTAACAGTGTGTAGATTTATCCTGTTTCTCATTGAGATTGACTTGTTTTTTGAGATAAAGTGATTGATGATGATCTTTGTGAATCAAGGATAGGGCATGCTTTCCTTTGAGTAGTGATTGTCGATCTGGAATGCAAAGTCTTCCTAGAGAAGTTCAATAAAATCCACATTCTTGCAGTAATACATCCCCCGCAGAATTTGAGCTCTTGAAAACCAAAGTTTATCAAGTCCAGTGGATTTCCTGAAAATGCACCTGTTGATGACAGCTGCACATGTTCTCCATGGTTGATGCATGTAATCAATGACCAATTCAAATAGAGTCTCAATGTTCCCTGTGTATCCGAATTCATAGATGAATGATACAATTTCTTCATCAGTAAACGGAGGTATGTCAAATGGTTGATCAAGTAGTTTTGAACAAATCTAGAGAATGTCACGGAATACTTCAACATCCACTTTGAACTTCTTGTTGTCAATCTTGAAACGATATGATGATGAACCTTGAACTTTGTTAACTGAATTCTAGAACTAATGCATGTAGATTTCTAGAACTTCATTAGTGATCAGGAATGCGGGATAGCAAGGACTATGCTTTAGAGCATCTAAAGTTACTTGATACGTGGTTTCTCTTTGTGGCTTTGAAAACGATATTCTGTTGTTGCACTTGCCAATGGTGAGTCTAACCTCAAGAGCAACCAAGGCATTATCGAGAGCAATTTGTTCAATATGCTCAATACAGTTTATAAACATAGCAAATATATACAACTAGACAATTGTAACACATTGAATCAGGCATTTAACACAAACACGGGACATAGATCATAGAAAGTCATCAAAAAAGGTCAATCATACTAATGGTCAAACACAGTCAACTAAGCAACACATATAAACACATATGCAAAATACCCAAAACAAGGCAACTAGTGAAATATTATAGGTATAAATCGCTTAGAGTAAAATCTGGTATAGTTTTGCCTAGGAAAGTGTATAAATCGCCTAGTTATAATGTGTGTATAAATCGCTTAGTTATTCAAATGTGTATAAATCGCTCAGTTATAAAGACAGCGTATAAATCGCTTAGTTATAGAAACATGTGTATAAATCTCTTAGTTGTAACTTATACGTATGAACCGCTTAGTTATAATTAGACGCGTCTAAATCGCTTAGCTATAACAGACACGTATAAATCGCTTAGCTATAACAGACACATTACACGACTATTACACAAATTTAAAAAAATTTGGGCAGAGTTTCTTTTTGAATTTTGTCATATTTCGCTTGAATTGTGTACCTGTACATGTTTCGCTTTTAATCATGTTACGCTCGTACACCGACTGGTCATGTTTCGCTCTTATATAATACTTTACATGTTTCCTGACAATCTCTACATGTTTCTCTTGGAATGAGGTAAACATGTTTCGCTTGGAATGAATGAAACATGTTTCGCTCAGATAACATGTTTCGCTTCATTCAAGCAAAACATATTTCGCTTCATTTTAAGTTACTTAATTCAAGTTTTATCAATTAAAAGCCTGTAAGAATTTCTAACAATCATCATTTATCAATCAATAACATCACAGAATCATTAACCACAAGATTAAACAACCTTTTTAAGCATGCTAATTCAAATTCGAGCACATATAGGAGAGAAACACATTCCAAGTGTGCTAAGGGCCATTTATAGGACATATAATGCACACTTAAGTGTCTACATCAGTTAACAAACACACTTTAACCACCAAATGAGCAAACTTATACTATTTTCAAACCAATGCACCTAATAATCAAATATTCCAAGTAAACAAGATCAAAGGAAGCATAGCAATGTTCTAATAGCATAACGAGGCTCATTTGAGGTATCTAAACACAAACCCATAACTAATCACTCACAGAACTCATGTTTCGCTTTATTCATCCTACAAAAATCAACGTATCTCACTAATGGTTGAGATATATCAAAAACTGTTTCAAACATACCTTAATCGTACCCTAACGCACAAAACCCCTCAACTAATATGACAAAAACTACAACTTTTAAATTATGAACCCTAATCTGTTTTTAACTAATTACGAGTGATAAAAGGAGTTTTAAGTTAATTAGTTTTACCTAGATGATGAGGAATGAGTTATGAACGAGTAGGTGAGAATCTTTTGCCTTAAAACCACGTTTGAATTTTCGAATACGAAGGGAACGAAATATGTAGAGAGAATTTAAATGTGTTTGGTTTTGTGAAAGTGAGTGAAATGTGTAGTTTTAGTATAATAACCGGCTGAGTTTTCATAAATGGCAAGACTAGTCCTTGTTGTTTATAACAAATTCTATTTTCCTTTTAAACTTAGTGTTACTTCTAAACTAGTTCTAGAAATGTCATATTAAGTCTCTCATATTTGTAGCTTAGATTTTAAGTCCACACTTCTACCATTTAGTCCCTAAAGAGTTAAACCCACAATAACAGTTTAAAAACAGTTAAGTTAAAAATAATTAAATCCCTTTATTGTAATCCGGTATGTTAAAACTTTTGTATTTTATTCGCGATGACTTTTTGATATTCATTTTGAAAAGAATTGTTACTATTTTCTCCCCTCACAATAATGTTCTGTTTTATTTATCACAAACTGATTTTTTGAAGAAGATATTTGACATTTTCTCCCCCTCAAACAATGACCCATTTTCTATTTAAAGAGTTGTAGTCGTTGTTTGAGTGGTCAAATGTCTTTGAAAATGTTTTTTTTGATGAATTTCTGATAATACTGTTTTATTTCTGAAAAAAACAACACCATAACAAATAAGATTTCTCTTATTTTATCACATAAGCGCACTGACACGTACCCTTATGAAATAAAGAAAGCGCGGGTTGTACTGCAAAGTAGGCACAAGCCTTTGCATGGTCATAAAGTAGACCATGCCCGAGAAATAAATTCGCGTTGAGAGGTCAATATTTCTCTTTGAAATATTTGCCTTTAAGATGATGACCGGGTTGCTATCTGAAATAATAGCAAGCCATTTTTTGCATGTTTTAAAAGCTTTTGAACTTCTGCTCGAACTTCATTTACAACCTCGTATCATTATTAAATGACATTTCTAAGGCCGTAAATGTTATCGATTTTCAGAAGACATGCCAGAGATACATATTTTTATATTTTTCTGATTTTTTATTTTTTAATTTTCTTTTTGAAAAATTTATATAAAAAAGTAAAATATTTTTGGGTTTTTATGTTTTCTTATGTACATATGATACAGGATATACCGCGAGTAACCACCTTTACTCGTCCTCTTCCTCTGTCAGAAGTTTTAGCGTTTCCGGAGACATGCTTCTCATACCTAGCTTCTCGATCAAGAAATTGAATCTTTCTCTTGGCAAGGGTTTGGTAAAGATGTCAGCCAGTTGATATTCCATCCGAACAAACTAGAGTTCCACTGTTCCATTCTCCACCTGCTCCTTTATAAAATGGTAACGTACATCGATGTGCTTGGCTCTTGAGTGTTGAACGTTGTTGCGGCATAGAGCAATCGCACTTTTGTTGTCGCGGTATAGAAGAATCTTATTGAATTGAAAAACATAATCTGTTAGTTGTGAACGCATCCATAGGATTTGAGCACAATACCCAGATAAAGCAATATATTCCGCCTATGTACTCGATATCGCAGTGCTCTTTTGCTTCTTGGAAGACCAGCTAACAAGTTTATCTCCTAAGAATTAAGCGCTTCCTGATGTACTGCGTCTAGTGTCCTGACACCCGTGTGATTTGTATCTGCATATGCTGTTAGAGACATACCGGTATCCTTCGAGTACTAGAGACCCATGTTAATGGTTCCCTTTATGTATCGAAAGATCCGTTTAACCGCATTTAAGTGCTTTTCGGTAGGCTTTGCCTGATACCAGGCACATAAGCATGCCGCATAAATAAGGTCGGGTCTACTGGATGTCAGATACATGAGGGATCCAATCATGCCACGGGAAAGTGTAGCATCAACGGGTGTCCCTTGTAGATCTTCATCCAGTTTATTCTTTTCCACCATAGGTGTGTCTACAGAATCACTAGATAGCAAACCATATTTTATCAATAATTTCATAAGCATATTTTGATTGGTTTAGGAAGATGCCTCTAGGACTTTGAGAGATTTGTAATCCTAAAAAGAATGACATCTGCCCCCATCATCGACATCTTGAACTTGGTGGTCATCAGATTAGCAAACTCATTACACATAGCAGTATTAGTAGATGCAAATATTAT
The DNA here is from genome assembly GCA_026074375.1 of Tanacetum coccineum. Lineage (NCBI taxonomy): Eukaryota > Viridiplantae > Streptophyta > Magnoliopsida > Asterales > Asteraceae > Tanacetum > Tanacetum coccineum. The sequence continues at coordinate 9,910 of BQNB010045646.1, read as the reverse complement.
ATCGTCAACATAAATTTGTACCAGTGTAAGTCATTCCCTGCTTTGCGTGTGAAGAGCGTCAGATCAACTACACCTTTGGAGAAACATTGTGAAATGAGGAAACTTGACGACATGTCGTACCATGCACGTGGTGTTTGTTTGAGACCGTACAGGGCCTTTTTGAGATTATACACATGCGATGAGTTATCCTGGTCCACAAATCCTTCTGGTTGAGAAACATAGACCTCTTCTTTGAGCTTGCCACTTAAGAAATCTGTTTTGACATTCATTTGGAAAATTGTCATATTCTTGTTGGCTGCATTTGCTACGAAGATACGGATGGCCTCTATTCATGCACCCGGTGCAAATGATTCCTCGAAATCGATTCCTTCCTCTTGCCTAAATCCCTGAGCAACTAATCTAGCCTTATTCTTTAGTACCTCGCCAAATTCATCCGTCTTGACCTTATAAATCCATTTTAGTTTAATCAACATGACTTTATCTGGACACGGCACCAATTCCCAAACTTGTAGCCTTTTAAATTCATGAATTTCTTCTTGCATTGCATCGATCCATGACAGTTCGGTCATTGCTTGTTTGAAGTTATTTGATTTCTCTCAATTCTTTCAATTTAACTCCAATTCCTTTCAAATTAGTATTTTGACTTACAAATTCTCTCTGTCTGTTTTTGATTTCTCTCAATTCTTTTAGCTCACAATTCTCTCTGTCTGTTTTTTATTTCTCTTAATTATTTTAGCTCACAATTCTCTCTGTCTATTTTTGATTTTTCTCAATTCTTTTAGCTCACAATTCTCTTTGTCTGTTTTTGATTTCTCTCAATTCTTTTTGCTCACAATTCTCTTTGTTTATTTTTATCACGCATCTCTCTTTCTGTTTTTCAACTCACGACTTCTCTCAATTCTTTTTCTTACTAAATCACTCTGTCTGTTTTTATCACACATCTCTCTTTTTGTTTTTAATCTCACTAATTCTCTCTATTCATTTACCTTACCATTTTCTTAATCAGGACTTTAAAGATTTAGCATTCCAATACTGACAATCAGATATTGAAATCTACTTACATCAAATGCTTTTGTAAGCAAATCTGCAACATTCGTGTCAGTATGAATCTTGATCATTTGAATTAGCTTCTTTTTACTGGAATCTCTGATGAAGTGATGTCTAATCTCAATGTGCTTTTTCTTTGAGTGAAAAACAGGGTTCTTCACTATGCATATTGTGCTCTCATTATCAATATAGATCTTTGTATGCATAAAGTTATACCCATAATCCATCAATTGATTTTGAATCCAAAGTACTTGGCCACAGCAACTTAAAGCAGCTACATATTCAGCCTCTGTTATGGAATTAGCAACCACAGTCTGCTTCTTGCACTGCCATGAAATCAATCTACATCCTAGGAATTGACAACCTCCTGTTGTGGACTTCCTATCTAAGCTTGCTCTTGCATAGTCACTGTCAGTATATGCCACCAAATCAAAAGGTAAATCCTTAGGATACCAAAGGCCCAATTTAGGTTGACCTTTAAGATATCTAAAAATTCTTTTCACAACATAAAGATGTGACACTTTAGGGTAAACTTGGAATCTGGCACATACACATACAACAAACATTATATCTGGTCTTAAAGAAGTAAGATACATCAATGAGCCAATCATTGTTCATCTACATCTTTACCATCTACATCTTTGAGCAAAGGCTTATGGGTTTTCATGGGTGTGTTTGCTGTTTTGACATCACTAAAGCCAAATTTCTTCAAAATCTCAGTCACATACTTGTCTTGGCTTATAAAAATCCCATCTTCCTTCTGCTTCACTTGCAGTCCTAGGAAGAATGTGAGTTCACCCATAGAACTCATTTGAAACTTCTTATGCATCATCTTCTCAAACTCTGTGCATAACTTCTTCTTTGTAGACCCAAAAATGATATCATCTACATATACATGTACTATCAGAATATCACTTTAGTCCCTCTTGATAAACAAAGTTTTGTTTATTTGTCCTCTCTGAAACCCATTTTCTAACAAATAAGTGGACAAGGTCTCATACCAAGCGTTGGGAGCTTAATGCAATCCATAGAAAGCCTTTTCTACTTTGTAAACTCTATCAGGGAAGTCTGGATCTTCAAATCCTGGTGGTTGACAAACATAGACTTCCTCTTCAATCTTACCATAAAGAAAAGCACTCTTGACATCCATCTAGTACACCACAAAGTCTTTAAATAAGGCATAGGCTAAGAAGAGCCTAATTGCTTCAATTCTAGCAACAGGGGCAAAAACTTTATCATAGTCAATCCCTTCTTCTTGTGTGTACCCTTGAGCAACCAATCTTGCTTTGTTCTTTATCACAATGCCTCTTTCATCCTTCTTGTTCTTGTAAACCCATTTAGTGCCTATGGCCCTTTTTCCATTTGGTAAATCCACTAGGGTCCAAACCTTTTGTAATTTGAATTGTGGAAGCTCATCCTGCATAGCTTCTATCCAACTTGGATCCTTCAATGCTTGGATTACCTTTTTGGGTTCTTCTTGTGATAAAAAGCAAGCAAACAAATAATTTTGAAAGTCTTTATGGTGTGTTCTTTACTGAACTGAACTAAAAAAACCATGTTCTTTCAAATTCTTTATCATTCTTCTTGTTTAAGGTGCTGAATTCAAGTCTCAGATAACACCTTCCCCACTAAAAGATAAAAAGGGGAGTGTACTCTACGGGCGGCCCCCTTATAGGCCTGGCGGCCTCCTAACATATTAGGGACCGCCGGGACCGCCAACAGAGTAACAACTATTTTTGTCTTCTATAAATACTGGTCACCTCATCTGAAAAACACAACCTCTTACCATGAATTTTCTAAGATCTACTTTTCTCTCTTCTTTTTTTCTTTCTAAAACACATATCTTGATCACTAACATATCTTGATCTTGTTTCAAGTGATTAATTCTCTCTTCATCCCTTCTTCTAATCAAGTGCAAGAGAAGAACAATCATATTCATCTAGAAACGAATTGTTATCAAGTGATCTATTTCCTCCTCTTAGATCAAAATTCTCATTATATGTTTTTGTTGTATTGTGTAAATTGGTTGTGTATAGATCTAATAGTGTAAATTGTGTATTTGTGTAAATTGGATTGTGTGTCAATCCAAGAGTATATATCTTGTGAGTGTATAAAAATTTAGTGACGTTTTAGATTGGTTCTAGCTAATATTAGGACTCGGCATCTAGCTTAGTATCAGAAAAGAAAGTAAGCAACGTGTAAACGGTTTTTCACCGCCTAAAGGGAGCTTGATGACATAGTGAAATCTCATGTGGAGTACTCGGGGAGTGGAATAGGGCAAAGAGGTGCTTCGTAGCCCGGAAACCACATAAATCTGGGCGTCAATGTTTTTTGTCTTGGTTTGATGTTTCTTTCCTTATTTATGTATATTGTTATTGTTTATTTAGTTCATTACATTAGATAGTTTTACTTGTATGATTCATATTGTTGATGATTTGGCATACAACTCGAATCAAAACCCTTTATAAGCAAAGTTTTTATAAAGGATAATTAACCGAGTAAAACTATTTCAACCCTCCTTCATGTTTCTTACCAATTGGTATTCAAGAGCCAAGGTCATCAAGATTTTTAAATATACTGTATTTTTTAAAGCTGAATCAAATCTATGGATTCCGACAAATATCTAGAAGGGCAATCCATGCAAAGACCATCACTTTTTGAAAATGATAGTTTTATTTATTGAAAAAATAAAGATTCAGTCATATGTTAAATCAAAAGATCTAGATCTTTTAGCATGTATTACCAATTGGTGATTTTTCAAAACCTATTCGTACAAAATCTGAAAACCAAAATTAAGATGAAACCTTTTAAAAAACAAACTGATGATTCAAAAATGAGGACTTGCGAAAAAATTTAATGAAGCCAAATTGGTTTATTTAAATGCTTTGCCAAGAAAAGAATATGAAAGATATTTTCATGTGTTAACACGACAAAAGAAATTAGAGAACTTTGTTACATCCACCCATCAAGGTAATAGCAAGTCAAGATAATAAGATCGACCTTTTGGTTCACAATTATGAACAAATTCGTCATTTTCCGAAGGTCGAATCTATAGATAGTGCTTTTGCTAGATTTAATACTATTATTACTAGTCTTAAAGCTCTTGATGAAGGTTATTCTAGTAAGAACTACGTAAGGAAGTTTCTTAGGGCTCTACATCTTATATAGAGCAGAGTAACGGCGATTGAAGAGTCGAAAGACTTAACGTCACTATCTCTTGATGAACTTATCGGGAACCTCAAAGTTTATGAAATGATCATCAAGAAAGATTCCGAAATAGTCAAAGCAAAAGTTGAAAGGAAATCTATTGCTTTAAAGGCTAAGAAAGAATCTAGTGATGAAGAGTGTTCGACTTCCGGTAGCGAAGACGAAGAGTACGCCATGGCGGTAAGAGACTTCAAGAAGTTCTTTAAAAGAAGAGGTAGATTCGTGAGACAACCTCGGAACGACAAAAAGACGTTCCAAAGAAGCCGTGATGACAAGAACGGTAAAAGTGATAGAAAATGCTTTAGATGCGGCGACCCGAATCATCTTATTGGAGAATGTCCAAAACCACCGAAAGATAAGAACCAAAGAGCTTTTGTCGGAGGCTCTTGGAGCGATAGCGGTGAAGAAGATGATGAGAAGGTCAAAGATGAAACGTGTCTTGTAGCTCATGCATCAAGTGAGGTATGTTCCGAATCATCTTACTTTAGTGATGAAAACTCATCAATTGATGATTTAACTTTAGACAACGAATATGATAAGTTATGCAAAATGAGTCTAAAGATAATCACTAAGAACAAAAGGTTAAAAGCCACTAGAAATAGTCTAGAAAACGAGCTTAGAGAATTAAAAGATAAATTATCCACACTCGAGAAAAACAAGGGAGTTGATCTCGATTGTGCAAAGTGTCATACGCTTAAAATTGAAATGAAAAACTAAAAGAAGAATCCACTAGATTAAATAACTTTGAAAAGTGTACACATTGCTTAAATGAAATGTTAAGTAATCAAAAACCCTCCAGTGATAAATTAGGTTTAGGGTTTAATTCATTTGAAGCATCATCTAGTGGAACTAAGGAAATAAAATTTGTAAAAGCTCAGAAAAAGGTGTCCTCTGATGAAGGTCCCATAAATATGGGCGGCCCCTAAAGTGCCCAGGCGACCCCTAAAATAATTATGGGACCGCCACCAGCAACGCCTAGATCTGAGAAAAGTGTATCTTTTCAAAAATCTATTTTGGGTCCTAGACCAAAACACATCATTGTAAACAAAGCCAAAGTTCTCGTTGTTAGTGACAATGAAGTTAAACAATTCTATAAGCCATTGTCAAAAACTAGAGTTGGATTTTCGAAACCAAATTTTAGATCAAAAACTCTACCTCCTAGCAGAGTCAATAATAATTATTCTCGTGCCAAAACATCGCAACCAAAAAGGAACATTGGTTGACAAAATTGACCTCATGGCTTTCCCGTAACTTGGAATAACTTTCCACGTCAAAGTTACATGCCATGGGAAATGTGTTCTCCATTTCCTCATCCCAACCAATTGCATCAAATTCAAGGGATGTTTAGCACTAACAACTTTGGACCCATAAGATATTGGGGACCAAATGTTTGAGTCATTGTACTATATAAATAGATATGCCATGGAGTCGACTTGGAACCCAACGAATGGATCAAGGATAGTCTAAACATATGACGGGTAACCGAAAGCTCTTCTCTACGTACAAGTCATACAATGGAGGTAACGTCATTTTTGGTAGTAATCTTCGCGGTAACATCATTGGCAAAGGTACGATTTCTAATGACTCTCTCAAAATAGATAATGTAGAACATGTTGATAACTTAGGATTTAACTTGCTGAGTATAGGACAAATATGTGATAATAAGTGTAGAGTAACTTTCTCTAAACATGACAGTGAAATCACTAAGGACGGTAAAGTCATAGGTAGAGGTATTAGGAAGAAAGGCTTATATGTGATGAAATTAGGAAATAAGCCAAAGGATCAAATTTGTCTAGCAACGATTGATGAAAATTCCACATTGTGGCATAGGAGATTAGGTCACGCAAATATGTGTCTCATTTAATCGTTGGTTTCCAAGGAATTAGTTAGAAACCTACCTAAGCTTAAGTTTGATCAACATTTTTATGATGCTTGCAAAATGGGAAAACAAGCTCACGCTAGTCACAAAGCTAAGAATATAGTCTCAACGACTAGATGCTTAGAACTTCTCCATATGGATCTCTTCAGTCCATCCGCCATACGGAGTTACGGAGGAAACCGTTACACCCTAGTCATAGTAGATGACTACTCTATGTATACTTGGACTAGATTCCTTAAGGATAAAACTGAAGCTTTCGAAATATTTAGTAGGAAAATCCAAAACCAATTAGGTTGTTCAATAGTGTCAATAAGAACCGACCACGGTAGAGAATTTGATAATAAGGTGCAATTTGGAGAGTTTTGTAATGCCAATGGTATTACACATAACTTCTCGGCTCCACGCACTCCTCAATCAAATGGCATGGTCGAAAGGAAAGATAGGACACTTCAAGAAATGAGTAGGACTATGTTGAACGAGCAATCGTTACCACAAAAGTTTTGGTGTAACGCCGTAGATACTTCAACATACATTCTCAACTGAATCCTCATTAGAGCCATTCTAGGAAAAACACCTTACGAACTCTTAAGAGGTAGGAAACCTACGTTAGATTATTTTAGAGTGTTTGGAAGCAAGTGCTTCATTTTAAACACCAAAGACTACCTTATCAAGTTTGACCCAAATTCATACGAAAGTGTCTTTTTAGGTTATTCTCAAAATAGTAAAGCTTGCATCATCCTAAATAAACACACTAGGAAAGTCAAAGAATCACTTAACGTGACATTCGATGAAACTCCTCCACCTTGTAAGACATCTGGTGGATGATGACTTAGATGAAGAAGAAGCAATTAAGGTCATCGAAAAGAAAAACCTAGAAAACAACATTGTTGATGAAACTTTAGAGATTGATGAAATTGTCAACATTAAGGAATCTAGGAACCATCCATTAGAAAATGTCATAGGAAACCTTAACCAAAGAACCCTTAGGTCACAAGCCCAAAACCAAAGTAACTTCTTTTGTTTTATATCAACTATAGAACCTAAGAATGTGAATGAAGCGTTAGGAGATGAAAGTTGGATAGTCGCCATGCAAGAAGAATTAAATCAATTCGTTGCTAACGACGTTTGGGAGTTAGTTCCACAACCTAGGAATATGACAATCATAGGAACTAAGTGGGTATTTAGAAATAAGTTAGACGAGAACGGTGTTGTTTCTCGAAATAAGGCTAGGTTAGTTGCTCAAGGCTATAATCAACAGGAGGGCATCGATTATGATGAAACTGATGCTCCAGTTGCTAGACTTGAGTATATTAGGATATTATTAGCTCATGCTTGTGCCTTAGATTTTAAACTATTCCAAATGGATGTAAAAAGTGCATTCCTGAACGGTTTTATCTATGAGGAGGTATATGTGGCACAACCTCTGGGATTCATTGATTTCGAAAAACCGGATCATGTCTATAAATTAAAGAAAGCTTTATATGGTCTTAAACAAGCACCCAAAGCTTGGTATGATAGATTAAAAGCTTTCCTTATTAAACATGAATATAAAATGGGAATGGTAGATAACACTCTTTTTACTAAGAAGAAAAGTTCAAATATCAACATTGTTCAAATATATGTCGATGACATTATATTCTTTTCGACTTGTCAAGACATGTGTGATGAATTTGCCAAAATCATGCATGACGAGTTCGAGATGAGCATGATGGGTGAAATTAACTTCTTCCTTGGATTACAAATAAAACAATTGGAAGATGGTATTTTCTTTAATCAATCTAAGTATATTAAAGAAATGCTTAAGAAATTTGGTCTAGAAGATTCTAAACCAATGAAAACCCCCATGTCCTCCGATACTAAACTCACGAAAGATGAAGAGTGTGAGTCGGTAGATAGTACCAAGTATCGAGGCATGATAGGTAGTTTATTATACCTAACGGCAAGTAGGCCCAATATCATGTTTAGTGTCTGCCTTTGTGCCCACTTCCAAGAGGCTCCCAAAACCTCTCACCTTGAAGCGGTTAAGCGTATCTTCGGATACATTAAAGGCACTATGCACTTAGGATTATGGTATCCTAATGGGACCGGCATAGAAACCGTAGTATATGCCGACTCTGATCATGCGGGAGATTATGTGGATCGAAAGAGCACTAGCGGTATTTGTACGTTCGTGGGATGTTGTTTGACATCTTGGTTCTCGAAGAAACAAACCGCTCTTGCTATATCCACTACCGAAGTCAAATACATAAGCGCCGGAAAGGCATGTCAACAAGCACTATGGATGAAACAAGCTCTCATCGATTACGACATACAACCCGACAACGTTCCCATCATGTGTGATAACAAAGGCTCAATTGACCTTAGCAAAAACCCGGTGCAACATTCTCGTACCAAACACATTGAAATTCGTCACCACTTTCTTCATGATAATGTCCAGAAAGGACATATCTCAATCGAAAAAGTGTCGTCTGTCGACAACATCATCGGCTTTATTACTAAACCCCTTAAACGTGAATCATTTAACTATCTACGTCTTGGTTTAGGAATGATGGAACACATTCCCTAAATCATATTAGTCCGCTTATCCTACTTCTGTCTCAATTTTAGTCCATGTTCCATTCCATGTCGTGACAACTTGAATACTTCATCCGAAGTACTTTAAGCATTTTTAATTCGCGAAATGCAAATTAAGATGTCACTCTTCTTCGTAAAATTTTGGTCAAAAACTGAGTCCAAAACCCTTTAATGAGGGCGGCCCCCATACCATAGGCGGCCCCCAATATATTTGGGACCACCAGGCATTATGGGACCGCCATCAGCAGACTCTCTTATTTTACACTTAGTCAAAAAAAATTCAAACCACAAAAACAAACACCCCTCTTCGTGCTGCAAGTGACGAACACGATTCAAACAACCCAAAAACTCAAAATCACCCCTCAAAACACAAACTGAAGATAAAATCAACACTTAAAATCATTCACAACATCTTAAAGATTTTAAATTGTAAGTCATTTCATCTGTTTTCTTTTAATTTGAGTCTAGGGTTCATGATGAACACCAAAAAATAAAATTGGAGATTTTCGATTTTTCTTTCAATTTCATACAATTAGGACTACTAAGATACAATGTATAAATATGCTTTCCATAGACATAGGATTTGCATATATTAGTGAGTTTGTAGAAAAATTGATTTTGAATCAAAACCCCAATTTTATTTTCAAATCACTCACGTTAGGAACATAATAAAATTGTTGTCATGCATTGTTAATCCAACCTAAAAACGTTTTCAAACACATGCATAATGATCTCATGAACAAATTTCGAGATACATAATTCATATGTATTTTTTGACTTGTTTCGATGAGAAAAATAAAATTAAGGAGCGTTTGGGTTAACTCTTAGGATTTTTATGTTTGGGTTGAGTTAATCGTTACTCCACATTTGTTACATTTAGGCACACACTAGAAACAATGCTCATGACATATTACAAGTAAAAAGTAATAAAATGTGATTTCATTCTCCAATAAAAGAAAAACTAAGAAACCTTGAAGAACGTTACATTCACGAGGGTCGGGTGGTTTTGATAACTTTACGGATCTAAACTATGTTCGGTTTTTGATAACTTATTAGTAACTTAGTACTTAGTATGGGCAACTTAGCTTGCCATGGATGATCTTTGGATTTTATCATCCTAAACCAATGTTTGCATGCACCTTGATAGACTTTTGCTATATATATATATATATATATATATATATATGATACTATGCATGATTA
>BQNB010045645.1:0-44158 GCA_026074375.1 Tanacetum coccineum | reverse complement strand
GGTATCCATGGCCTGAGCTAGAAGAAAAGATATTTGGTATGATCCAAGGGCGATATGGGTCGTCTGCTCGGTGTTTGAATGATTGATATGATTGAATTGCATGTTAGCTTGTATGTTAGTTACCATAATTGTCATGCAAGCGTATTGTTTTTATAACTGTAGGAATTGGTTAATTTGTTTTGGTAACTGATTTTATATGAGTGTCTGAAAAACCTATGTTTCTCACCAACCATTGTGTTGACGTATAAGCATCATTTTCAGGTATTCAGCAGGATGAGATTAAAGTTAGGAAAAGTGGCTAGATGGTGAAGTTTAGCTATCTAGATTTCGTTATTGTTTTAGATGATAAATGTTAAATGTTTTGCTTTGTTATGATGTACGAATGTTTGCATGTCATGACATTGGCATGAACTGGCTTCATTTTCAATGTTAGACGCCTTTTGTAATTTGTTGATGTGTTTGGGTATTTTCATGACACTGCGTGTCTATACCTTGTATTTTATGAATATTTTAGTGTTTATATATAGACGCCAATGTGTTGTGATGATTCCCTTTCTCGTCGCGCCTCGCGTTTCCGCCTTGGCGGGGTGTGACAGTATCAGTACTAAGTACTTTGAATAACTAAGACCATATATAATTCTATATAGCTACATCACCATCTAATCGTATTTGTGAAATCATATTTATAAAGTTAAAATGTTTATAAATATTACTTTAGTAAAAATGGCGTAACTTTATCGTTTTAAGTCCGTTTCTTACGTTCTTTACGTCCATGCTTTCGTATTAAGACGATGTATCAAAATATTACATTTTCATATTTTGAGTCCTCTGGTGAACAGTACTTTTTACTGTTCGTGCACTTTTATAAATTTATTTTTATAAAATTTAGTTATAGTAAACTCGTAAATACCGTATCTTATTCGTTTTACGATTTTAGTGATTCTTTTGAGCACGTCTTCGTAATTAAAAGTTTTATCTAACTAATGTATTTTCCAAAATGTATCTGAGATTAATAGTGATTTTTACTGTTCATAGTTTATAAAATTATTTTTTATAAACTTTAATTATTGTAAACATGAAAAATCCATAACTCCTTCGTTATTGATCAAAAAATTATGATTCTTAAGGTTTTGGAATCCTAAAAATATGTACTTTTTATGAAAAATACTCAATCATTTATATCAGATGTGAATAGTAATAAGTTTTTATAAAATTTCTTTTATAAAAGCATTTATTATCGTATAACTTGCAAATGGCGTATCTTCTTCGTTATAAATAGGTTTTTCGAGTTCTCTATATGCCTACGATCCATGTAACTTGTAGTATTTTATAAAAATATAAAATGAATGCTTTATTTTCGAATTTAAAACAGTGGGTTTTGTTCATTTGGCTTAAATGTTTATAAAACTTGTTTTTATAAGTTTTTAGCTTAGTAAGTTTGTTACAAGTCCTCTACCACAACTTATACCATAAGTCTCATATATGTTAGGTCCTTTAGTCCATCATTTGTCCAAATATTGTCCATGATAACAAGATCTCGCATCACTTTTACTTATAACCTAATAAGTAAACTTTTTAAGCATGGAAGTTTATATATACTTTTTAATAAGTAACCATACTTGTATAATGTTTATACTTTCATTCTAACATGTATTTAACATCCATATAACATATGACAAAGTAGATCATACCATGATCACAAGTAAAAATCCATTTTACATGTTAATAAGTTTCCTAGATGGTGATTTACTATATATACATATAAAGAGTTTGAGGTTTTTAGATAACCTTATGATGATGTATGGTGATGAACAACAAGATCTAAACCCTAGTTTAGATATTAAACCTAAGCTTCCAAGACTTAGAAACCCTAATTCTGAAGAAAACCCTAATCCTAAACCTTTCTTGTTTAACTCTTGTAAACACTAAACCAAGCCTTTAAACCTTCTTGTAATACCTTAGATATGATGTTAGAACACTTGTATACTTGCTAAATAAATTTTGTATGGATTTGGTAGGGGTGTTTGTTCAAGTCGTGGCTAGGGAGAGAAAGAACAAGAGAGATTGTGAGTTTTTGCTTAAAGAAATGAAGTGTATGTGTGTTCTCTTCTAGTTAGCACCCTTATATATTACTTGAACTAGTCAAAGACCACTTGTAGAAGTCTTAAGACAAGATGAGGGTTTTTAGGAAGGTCTTGGTCAATTCCACTAGTCATGGTCTTAGGTTTAATGAGTCTTATGTTGTACAAGTTCAATTTGGTAACTTGTGTGCTCTTGGTCCCCTTTGGATCACTCTTGCACCGAAAATTAGGGAAGGGAGGGAGTACTAAATGATTTTTGATATCTTGTGTTGTTATTTTTACAATACTTGTAGTTTAGGAGATGCATAGATTAAATGTAGATGTAATACTTGTAAGGTGTATGTTCTAGTTGGTTTATTTTATGTAAATTTTTACCAACAATGTTAACATGGGTGAAGTTTTATAAAACTTTGAGTATTAGGTATAATAATGGGTATTTGCTGAAGCGTAGATAAGTTTTGATGGTTTCGGGTATGCCTAAATGTATTTTATCGTGAAACGTAAACACTTTACGTAACTAATAAAAATAAAATTTGCAAAGTTAATAATTATCCTCTAAATAATTATCTAACACTTGCTTGACGTAAACATTTAATTGTTTGATGCCCGTTTACGTTGAATGAAAATTTTTAGCTTACGCGATTTAACTTAATGATTAAAATTAAAAGCAAACGCGTACGAGACTAAAAATAAATAGTGAATTAAATGACGTCGTAAAATGACCTGAAAATACGGATTGTTACAGTCTCCTCCTGTTAAAAGAATTTTGTCCTGAAATTCAGTTTAAGTTGCCTTCCGGAAGGGTGTTAATGAAGAGGTGTGGGTAAATATATTTTTTTATATGAACAGTGACCCCAACGGTCATGAACAGTGACTCCAACGGTCACCCCCTCCTTTTAAATACCAAATTTTTATCCTCCATTTCTCCATACAACACTAAATCTTTCACTTAAATTTTTCTCTTATCCAATCATCAAAAATGTTGCATATCATTACACTCTTGGCGATGGCGAGCGCGATAGCACTCAGCATTTATTTTGCCTACGTCCCATACGAAGATGATTTTCAGTATATGGCCTTTATTCTTGCGATTCTCGCGCCGATCATCGTCCTAGCTATTGGCGTGGATCTACTTTGGAAGAAATAGATATCATTGCTAGGGGGGTTGTAATAAAACTTGTATTTCCTTTATGTTCTTATGTAATCTTATTCCTAAGATAATAAACGGATGTTGTGGCAACAAATCTATTTGTTATTTTTATTTATGTCTTTCGAATATTTCGTTGCCATGCTTAGTAACTCGTTTGCATTCCCCTTCTAAATTGCTTTAACTTGAGCGTTCAAGATTAGTGACGTTGGTTTAATATTTATTGTTGCGACCAAGGCTCGGCTTCTAGTGGGCTTATTCGTTCCCTTCAGCTTAACGTTTCGGTTAATTTTATTTTTTTGAGATTATTAGTTTGGTTCCTCGTGATAAATCCATTTTATGAGTACGCATACCAAACTTGATATAAATAGAAAATTGTTTCTTGACAAGAAGTTTTAAGGTGACTGCTCAGCATGGGCATGGTCCTTCATGAATTATACATAGGTGATTAAGCTATGTATATTTGAGGGCTAACGATGCGATGCTTATTTTTATCAAAATTGTGTTATAATTTCATAATAATTGTGGGAGTGATTTGTATAAAAATTTATAGAGAGTTAAAGTAGAATTGACATTTTCATAATATGTTAATTTGATAGATACTTAAAATCATTCAGTACAACGGAAATTTTAGAGAAATACAACGAGAACTCCTAAGGAGATAAAGTCTAAGATAGTTCCAACTTAGGGTTCACTAGGCAAAGCAAGACAACTTTCTCTTTTAAGCTTCGATCTCATCATCAATATTGTTAGGGTCTTGATCGGTTTCTCCTCCTCCTAAGGCATACACCATTCCACGTGCTTCAGTACCTTCAGCTTGGTTTTCATGGTTTCGGTTCTTCAATTCTGGGCAATCACTCTTGTAGTACCCTTGATTCCCACATTCATAGCAAGTGAGGTTTCTCTAATTGTTAGTAGTAGTAGGACTCCTACAGTCTCGGGTCAAGTGGCCAACTCTCTTGCAGTTTGCGCACTTTACAGTGCACTGGCCATTGTGATGAAACTTGCACTTGTTGCACAATGGTAGAGTTCTAGCATACTCCTTCCTTTCACCAGACCTAGCGGTATAAGCTATAGCCATACCTTGCTTCTAGAGAGGTTGTTGTTGAGCTTGGTTGTTGTTATCGAGTTTCCTCTTATTCTCAACTTGACGTTCAGCAAGAGTGCTGATCTTTTTGTCCATCAGTTCAGTTGCAAATTCAAATGCATCTTGCATTGTCTTAGGCTTAGCTTCCATTACACTTTCGTGAATCATGTCGGGCAAACCACCGATATATTTCTCGATCTTATCCGACTCTTCAGGAAACATCCTAGCACACATCAATGCCAGTTCATGAAAACGTTGGTTATAGCCTACTACATCGGTACCCTTAACCTTTAGGTTCCACATCTCAACCTCAAGCTTCTTAATCTCGCCCCTTGGGCAGTACTTGTCGGTCATCATCTTTTTCAGGTTTGTCCAGGTCATTGCATATGCAATATCGTGACCAACAGTCCTAACGTGGGCGTTCCACCACGTTAGAGCACTTCTAAGAAGAGTACAAGTGCCAAACTTGATTTAGTTTTCTGCAGTGTAGTTGCTTATACGGAACACAGTTTCCATTCTTTCAAACCACTGAGTCAACTCGACAACTCCTTTAGTACCCTTAAAATATAGGGGTTTGCATTTCATGAAATCTGGGTAAGTGCACTCACGAGCAAGAGGAGCTTGTCTTCTTATTCGTTTCCGAACACACTATATATAATATAATATATAAGTATATAAGGATTAGACAATTATATTATAGTAAGTATTTTCCGTTGGGTTCGAGAAACAAACTTTTAACCAAAGTTGTCTCAAAAACCTCCCGGGTCGTTTTCCCTAGACAAAGCGTGAATTGAAAATCGGTTAAGTTCGTAATCGCGCGTTTTGAATGGTTTTAAAGATTTTTGATTTGGGTTTTCTAAATCCTACTAGATATAAATGACAAGTAGATAAATGCACGAAAACAAGTAAACAAAAAATGAAAATTAAACACGTAAGCATTAAAATGTAAACGGGAATTAAAGAAACGCGACAATTAAAACCTAAATTAAACCTAAAAATGATTTTCTAAACTTTTTCTAATCCTATTTGACTATTTAAAAAGAAAAGGCTAAGGAAATTCTAAAACGAGGGTGATTAAAGCTTAAAAACGAAGAAAACGAGAACGGGAATGAAATCCCGTTCTTTAAAGAGTAAAATTACAAAATATTAACCCTACGAAAGTAAATTTCAAACCTAAGCCTAAAATATGATAAAATAAAATTTTAGAAAAAAGAATTTTATTTTTTTGATTATTTTTCTATTTTTTATGATTTTTTAAAGTTTTTAATGAAAATAAATGATTAAAAATAGTAAACGTTGAGTTAAAAATCTAAGAAAATTACTAAAAGTAGCTTATGATAAGCAAAATGCAAGAAAAATATAAAATCCTAAAGTGCTAAACTCAATAAGCCGAGAAAAAACTTAATAGCACTAAAAGTGCTTTTTATAACTAAAATTCAAAAAGGTATTAAAAGAATTAAAAACGTACCTTAGGATGTAAAAGTCCCAAGGGCGCAGTGGTTAGTGGTGTGTTGTGTTGTGTGTTATAAAAGGTTGAGGAGGGTTGAGGTTGTGGGTTCGAGTTCTGCTCACCCACAATTTCCCCTTTTCCCTTTTTTATTTTTGCAAAAACTTTGAAAAGCAAAATTTTAACACAGCTTAAAACTAAAATATTTTGTGAAAACTACTTTTTTGAAAGTCACTAAATAAGCTGAAAATAGCTTTTTGAAACAGAAAGAGCACTTAGAGTAAACAAGAGGTTTCATATCAAATACTTGGTTTTGGTTTCGTACTTCAAGCTTACGTATCACAGGTTTCGTAACACAGTTTCTTAACTGAAGGTTTTGTATTGCAGTTGAGGTTTTGTAAGACTTGGTTTCGTAACAGAGGTTTCGTAACATTGTATTCATAGTTGGAAGGTTTCTTATCTCATTGGAAAAGGTTTCGTAACACAGTTTTGGGGTTTCGTAAACTGTTTTAGAGGTTTCGTAATACAGTCACTGGGTTTCGTAATATAGTTTCAGAGGTTTCGTAACACAGTTGGTGGGTTTCGTAACACTGTTTCATAGGTTTTGTATCTTATACTTTTGGTTTTGTAACACAGATTAAGAGGTTTTGTATCTTTTAATTTTGGATAATTGAGATTTCATAACAAGGCTTAAGTGTTACTTAGACTTTCGTAAAAAATCAAAGTTTCGTTTCTTCAAAGTTACGTCACTATAATACAAGACAAGGTTGTTACTGCTCGTTCAATTCACGATTACAAGACTTTATCTCCAAAACGATCCAAGTTTGCATTGTAATCATTTGATACAACATGTCTATTTCAAAAAATTCCAATCAATAAACTTTAACAGATTCGGGAGCTAATGAAAGACCTCCAATGCTTGAGAGAGGGAATTATATTCTATAGGAAAGTAAATTCAGAAGGTTTTTGGATAATAAACTTAAAGAAGGGGAACGAATGTGGAATTCAAAATGGACCTTATGTAAGGCCATTGATTCGTGATCCAAATGGTGCTGAGAACATAAACAGTACTATGAAACAAATACTTGAACCATTGTCCAAAATGATTGAGGGAAACAAGAAGCAATACATTGCTGATATGAAAGTCATGAATTATCTTCTTCAAGCAATACCAAATGATATATACAATTCAGTGGATGCATGTAAAAATGCTAAGGAAATGTGGGAACGAATTAAGAGGTTGATGTTTGGTTCTGATGTTACTAGCCATGTAAGACACTCACGTCTTATGGATGAGTTTGACAGATTTGCAACAAAAGAAGGAGAGTCGTTAGAATCCGTGTATGAAAGATTGACAACACTTGTGAATATTATGGATCGTAATAATGTTTGTCCCATTTCAGTGTCAATCAACACCAAGTTTCTCAATTGTTTACAACTCGAATGGAGCAAATATGTCACCATGGTTTGTCACAATCAAACTGGGGAGACAGTTTCTTATGATATGTTGTATGATTCTTTAGTACAAATCAAACTACATGTTATAGCATCCAAAGAAAATAAAGTTGCCATGAATCATGATCCATTAGCCCTTATTTCTCATTCAAACGCTTCTTTATCACAATCTTATGCACATTCTTCTTATTCACCACAATCATACTATGTCACACATCCTTCATCAGTTGTTGACTATGAAGATGAATATCAAGGGGAATTATAAGGAGATTCTCAAGAGGACAAGCTTACAACTGCCATTATGTTATTAGCTCGAGCAATCACTCAAAAGTTCTCCACACCTACCAATAATCATCTTTGTACTTCATCAAACACAAGGAATCAAGCCGTGATTTAGGATGGTCGAGTTGACATACAAACCAAGAATGCAGGTAATGGTGGCAATGATAATAAGAATGCAGGGAGACAAAGCAGGAATCAAGCGTTTAATGTAGGAAATGGAAATGATAACAGCAATCAGAATATTCAGCGTGTTCCACAAACTAAGTCAATTCTAAGAAAGACAAATGTTCAGTGTTATAACAGCAATGAAAAAGGTCATTATGCTCATGATTGTCAGAAACCAAGAGTTCGTGATGCAAAGTATTTCAGAGAACAAATGTTGTTAGCTATGAAAGATGACGCCAGAAGCAACCTCAACAATGAAGAAAATGACTTCATGCTTGACACTTCATATGGTGATGAAACTATGGAAGATTTAATTGTTGTTGTCATGTTGATAGATCGAATTCAACCAGCGGATGGTAATGCTGAGACTGTGCTATCATATGATGCGAAGGCTGTCAGTGAGGTAAATGCTTCATCCAAAGTTCATGAACAAATGTGTCATGAGAAACGTAAAACTATTATTCAAACATCTGATGATGATCAAATCGATTCTAATATCATATTTGATGATCCATATATGGAAAATAATAGTGGCACGTCTGACCATGATTCAAATGATCATGACGAATATCATAAAATTCAAATGCTAGCATATGATGTTCAAAGAGAAGCTGAAAATGTAACACCCCCAAATTAGGTCGCGGTGGAATTATGTCCAGGAGTGTTACTTCATAAGTACATTGCACAAGATATGAGAGAACAACCTCTAAATGAGTCGTTTGAAAAGTGATCTCGCTGATTTAACCAAAATCTGAATTTGTTATAATGTTGGTCCCAAAGTTTGCATTAATAATGTAATACTGAAATAATACAACTAGATTTATTTGTAGAAATCCATGAATGTAGTCTTGCATAGTCTAGACTCCCATGCACATCATGTATGTCAGTCATCTAATTCACTTGAGAAAAATATGCTTAAAAGTGTCAACATAAAGTTGGTGAGTTCATAGATTTTTGTAAGTACAAAAGTTGGATCAAAAGATTTATAAAGAGTATATGACCATTTCAATTTGTGCAATAGTTACCAAAATTGTATGCTTAAATGTTGAAATCAAAGATGTGTATGATTATTGTATCCCATACAATAGTCACAAAAATTTAAGTATAGTTTGGACCACCATTGTTCAAAGTATGTATTGCCACTTTATTTAAGGCAACGTAAATATTCATGTGTGTATAAAACAATGATTACGATTATTCTAAGTTCATGAAACTGCTACGTAAACTTATATGTATGCCACTTTATTCAAGGCACCGTAAATGTTCATGTTCATGTAAATGTCGTTCCTTGCTCCGATGTGCTATAACGTTCGTTTTCCCAGTGATAGCTAATCACCCGAACAGGGCTGTCACACCCGAATAGATCTATTTTATAACATTCGCGTTTACCCTCTAAGTAATTCACAGTTCATGCAACCTAATCTAACCCGTAATCATAAAAGTAAAATTGTTGCGTCCATAAGTGATAACAAGTATTGTATCCCACTGCGAGATATAAACATGAGTGTATAATAAAGTTGTAACGAGTTTGTAATGAGTTACGCAATCAAGTATGTAAAAGAGATTGTAAATGTACGTGTAAACAAGTTGTAATGAGCATGTATTCTCCCCCGAGATTTGTAAAGTAATATAAAACAAGTGAAAGAGGGGCTATAATCTCACCTCGAGTGAATGAATCAACAAAGTAAATCATAGAATGATAAATGCGTCATGATAATGTCCGAATGCAACCTAATTAATTATAGGTCGTATGAGTACTAAGTACTTTGAATAACTAAGACCATATATAATTCTATATAGCTACATCACCATCTAATCGTATTTGTGAAATCATATTTATAAAGTTAAAATGTTTATAAATATTACTTTAGTAAAAATGGCGTAACTTTATCGTTTTAAGTCCGTTTCTTACGTTCTTTACCGCCATGTTTTTGTATTAAGACGATGTATCAAAATATTATATTTTCATATTTTGAGTCATTTGGTAAACAATGTTTTTTACTGTTCATACACTTTTATAAATTTATTTTTATAAAATTTAGTTATCCTAAATTCGTAAATGTCGTATCTTATTCGTTTTAACTCCGATTTTAGTGATTCTTTCGAGCACGTCTTCGTAATTAAAAGTTTTATCCAACTAATGTATTTTCAAAATGTGTCTGAGATGAATAGTGATTTTACTGTTCATAGTTTATAAAATTATTTTTATAAACTTTTATTATTGTAAACAGGAAAAATCCATAACTCCTTCGTTATTGATCAAAAAATTATGATTCTTAAGGTTTTGGAATCCTAAAAATATGTAATTTTTATGAAAAATACTCAATTATTTATATCAGATGTGAATACTAATAAGTTTTTATAAAATTTCTATTATAAAAGCATTTATTATCGTATAACTTGCAAATGGCGTATCTTCTTCGTTATAAATCGGTTTTTCCAGTTCTATATATGCCAACGATCATTGTAACTTGTAGTATTGTATAAAAATATAAAGTGAATGATTTATTTTAGAATTTAAAATAGTGGGTTTTGTTCATTTGGCTTAAATGTTTATAAAACTTGTTTTTATAAGTTTTTAGCTTAGTAAGTTTGTTACAAGTCCTCAACCATAATTTATACCATAAGTCTCATATATGTTAGGTCCTTTAGTCTATCATTTATCCAAATATTGTCCATGATAACAAGATCTCGCATCACTTTTACTTATAACCTAATAAGTAAACTTTTTAAGCATGAAAGTTTATATATACTTTTTAATAAGTAACCATACTTGTATAATGTTTATACTTTCATTCCAGCATGTATTTAACATCCATATAACATATAACAAAGTAGATCATACCATGATCACAAGTAAAGATCCATTTTACATGTTAATAAGTTTCATAGATGGTGATTTACTATATAATCATTATATATACATAAAATCACAAATGTAAAGAGTTTGAGGTTTTTAGATAACCTTATGATGATGTGTGGTGATGAACAACAAGATCCAAACCCTAGTTTAGATATTAAACCCAAGCTTCCAAGACTTAGAAACCCTAATTCCAAAGAAAACCCTAATCATAAACCTTTCTTGTTTAACTCTTGTAAACACTAAACCAAGCCTTCAAAACTTCTTGTAATACCTTAGATATGATGTTAGAACACTTTTATACTTGCTAAATAAATTTTGTATGGATTTGGTAGGGGTGTTTGTTCAAGTCGTGGCTAGAGAGAGAAAGAACAAGAGAGATTGTGAGTTTTTACTTAAAGAAATGAAGTGTATGTGTGTTCTCTTCTAGTTAGAACCCTTATATATTACTTGAACTAGTCAAATACCACTTGTAGAAGTCTTAAGACAAGATGAGGGTTTTTAGGAAGGTCTTGGTCAATTCTACTTGTCATGGTCTTAGGTTTAATGAGTCTATGTTGTACAAGTTCAATTTGGTAACTTGTGTGCTCTTGGTCCCCTTTGGATCACTCTTGCACTGAAAATTGGGGAGGGGAGGGAGTACTAAATGATTTTTGATATCTTGTGTTGTTATTTTTACAATACTTATAGTTTAGGAGATGCATAGTTTAAATGTAGATGTAATACTTGTAAGGTGTATGTTCTAGTTGGTTTATTTTATGTAAAATTTTACCAATAATGTTAACATGGGTGAAGTTTTATAAAACTTTGAGTATTGGGTATAATAATGGGTATTTGTTGAAGCGTAGATAAGTTTTGATGGTTCCGGGTATGCCTAAATGTATTTTATCGCGAAACGTAAACACTTTACGTAACTAATAAAAATAAAATGTGCAAAGTTAATAATTATCCTCTAAATATTATCTAACACTTGCTTGACGTAAACATTTAATTGTTTGATGTCCGTTTATGTTGAATGATAATTTTTAGCTTACGCGATTTAACTTAACGATTAAAATTAAAAGCAAACGCGTACGAGACTAAAAATAAATAGTGAATTAAATGACGTCGTAAAATGACCTAAAATATGGATTGTTACAGTCTCCTCCTATTAAAAGAATTTCGTCCTGAAATTCAGTTTGAGTTGCCTTCCAGAAGGATGTTAATGAAGAGGTGTGGGTAAATTATTATTTTTATATGAACAGTGACCTCAACGGTCATGATCAGTGACTCTAACGGTCACCCCCTCCTTTTAAATACCAAATTTTTATCCTACATTTCTCCATACAACATTAAATCTTTTACTTAAAATTTTTTTCATATCATTACACTCTTGGCGATGGCGAGCGCGATAGCACTCGGCATTTATCTTGCCTACGTCCCATACGAAGATGATTTTCAATATCTTGCCTTTATTCTTGCGATTCTCACGCCGATCATCGTCCTAGCTATTGGCGTGGATCTACTTTGGAAGAAATAGATATCATTGCTAGGGGAGGGTTGTAATAAAACTTGTATTTCCTTTATGTTCTTATGTAATCTTATTTCTAAGATAATAAACGGATGTTGTGGCAACAAATTTATTTGTTATTTTTATTTATGTCTTTCGAATATTTCGTTACCATGCTTAGTAACTCGTTTGCATTCCCCTTCTAAATTGCTTTAACTTGAGCGTTCAAAGTTAGTGACGTTGGCTTAATATTTATTGTTACGACCAAGGCTCGGCTTCTAGTGGGCTCATTCATTCCCTTTAGCTTAACGTGTCGATTAATTTTTTTTTTTTTGCGATTATTAGTTTGGTTCCTCGTGATAAATCCATTTTATGAGTATGCACACAAAACTTGATATAAATAGAAAATTGTTTCTTAGCAAGAAGTTTTAAGGTGACGACTCTCAGCATGGGCATGGTCCTTCCGGAATTATACATAGGTGATCGAGCTATGTATATTTGAGGGCTAACGATGCGATGCTTATTTTCGTTAAAATTGGGTTATAATTTCATAATAATTGTGGGAGTGATTTGTATAAAAATTTATAGAGAGTTAAAGTAGAATTGATGTTTTCATAATACGTTAATTTGCTAGATACTTGAAATCATTCAATACAACAGAAATTTAAGAGAAGTACAATGAGAACTCCTAAGGAGATAAAGTCTAAGATAGTTCCAACTTAGGGTTCATTAGGCAAAGCGAGACAACTTTCTCTTTTAAGATTCGATCTCATCTTCAATGTTGTTAGGGTCTTGATCGGTTTCTCCTCCTAAGGCATAGACCATTCCACGTGCTTCAGTACCTTCAGCTTGGTTTTCATGGTTTCGGTTCTTCAATTCCGGCAATCACTCTTGTAGTGCCCTTGATTCCCACATTCATAGCAAGTGAGGTTTCTTTGATTGTTAGTAGCAGCAAGACTCCTACAGTCTTGGGTCAAGTGGCCAACTATCTTAAAGTTTGCGCACTTTACAGTGCACTGGCCATTATGATGAAACTTGCACTTGTTGCACAATGGTAGAGTTCCAGCATACTCCTTCCTTTCACCAGACCCAGCGGTATATTCCTTCTTGGGAGGTTTTTGTTGAGCTTGGTTGTTGTTATCAAGTTTCCTCTTATTCTTAGCTTGATGTTCAGCAAGAGTGCTGATCTTTTTGTCCATCAGTTCAGTTGCAAATTCAATTGCATCTTACATTGTCTTAGGCTTAGATGCCATTACACTTTTGTAAATCATGTCGGGCAAACCACCGACATATTTCTTGATCTTATCCGACTCTTAAGGAAACATCCTATCACACATCAATGCCAGTTCCTGAAAATGTTGGTTATAGCCTACCACATCGGTACCCTTAACCTTCAGGTTCTACATCTCAACTCAAGCTTCTTAATCTCGCCCCTTGGGCAGTACTTGTCGGTCATTATCTTTTTCAGGTTTGTCCTGGTCATTGCATACGCAATATCGGGACCAATAGTCCTAACGTGGGCGTTCCACCATGTTAGATCACTTCTAAGAAGAGTACAAAGGGCAAACTTGATTTGGTTTTCCGCAGTGCAGTTGCTTATACGGAACACAGTTTCCATTCTTTCAAACCACTGAGTCAACTCGAAAACTCCTTCAGTACCCTTAAAATATAGGGGTTTGCATTTCATGAAATCTGTGTAAGTGCACTCACATGCAAGAGGAGCTTGTCTCCTTACACCCGTTCCCGAATTATGGTTGTCATCACCATTCATGCTTCTGTCAGCGCCACGTGTTGCCAATGCATCGGCAACGCCTTGGTCGATCAATGTCTTAAGTTGGGCATCGGTGACCGGTGTGGTGGTGGTGGTTTTTGTGGCTGGTGATGCCCTCGTAGTTCTTTTCTTTGGTGCCATTTTTTTCAAAATCACAAGAAAATATAATACACGGCAGATTTCATAAAATCATAAATGCGACATGACTGCTGTAACAAGCAAAATTAAATTTATATAAGTATATTATATAAGAACAGTAGTAATATACGTACTATAATATAAACATGTATATTAATCATGTAAGCATCTAGTATGACCAACTAATGCAAACAAATAGTGTATGTATGTCCCGTTAAAAACTTTTGTATGATGCAATGTTTGTAACATGGTTATAGTCTAGGTAAAATGCAACCTAGTTCTCTATAACCTTGGCTCTAGATACCAATCTGTAACACCCCCAAATTGGGTCGCAGTGAATTATGTCCGGGAGTGTTACTTCATAAGTACATTGCATAAGATATAAGAGAACGACCTCTAAATGAGTCGTTTGAAAAGTGATCTCGTTGATTCAACCAAAATCTGAATTTGTTATAATGTTGGTCTCAAAGTTTGCATCAATAATGTAAGACTGAAATAATACAACGAGATTTGTTTGTAGAAATCCAAGAATATAGTCTTGTCACGTGCTGCCAATGCATTGGCAACACCTTGGTCGATTAATGCCTTAAACTGGGCATTGGTGACCGGTGTGGTGGTGGTGGTTGTTGTGGCTAGTGATTCCTTCATGGTTCTTTTCTTTGGTGCTATTTTCTTCAAAACCACAAGAAAATATAATACACGTTAGATTTTATAAAATCATAAATGCGACATGACTGATGTAACAAGCAAAATTAAACTTATATAAGTATATTATATAAGACCAGTAGTCATATACGTACTATAATATAAACACGTATATTAATCATGTAAGCATCTAGTATGACCAACTAATGCAAACAAATAGTGTATGTATGTCCCGTTAAAAGCTTATATATGATGCAATGTTTGTAAAATGGTTATAGTCTAGGTAAAATGCAACCTAGTTCTCTATAACCTTGGCTCTGGATACCAATCTGTAACACCCCAAAATTGGTTCGCATCGGAATTATGTCCAGGAGTGTTGCTTCATAAGTACATTGTACAAGATATGAGAGAACGACCTCTAAATGAATCGTTTGAAAAGTTATCTCGTTGATTTAATCTGAATTTGTTATAACGTTGGTCCCAAAGTTTGCATCAAAAATGTAAGACTGAAATAATACAACGAGATTTGTTAGTAGAAATCCATGAATGCGCATCTAATTTACCTGAGAAAAACATGCTTAAAAGTGTCAACATAAAGTTGGTGAGTTCATAGATTTTTGTAAATGTAAATGTTGGATCAAAGATTTGTAAAGAATATATGGCCATTTCAATCGTTATAATAGTTACCGAACATGTATATATGAATGTTGGACCACAGTGTTTCAAAGAGTATGATGATTGTAATGAGCACAATGTCACAAAATGTTTCAAGTATGTATTGCCTAGTATGCAACATGGGGAGTGATTACGATTACACCCTTAAGTTCATGAAACTACGATGTAGACTTATATGTATGCCACTTTATTCAAGGCACAGTAAGAGTTCATGAGTATGTAGTTGTTGGCCCTGTAGACACCAATCCAGTCATGCTCTCACATGGTATAACTTTCATTTGTCCAGTGATAGCTAATCACCCGAACGGGGATTGTCAATCCCAAATAGATCTATTTTATAACATTCGCGCTTACCCTCCGAGTAATTAACAGTTCATGCAACTTAAGCTAATCCGTAATCATAAAAGTAAAGTACAGTTATTGCGTCCATAAGTGTAAACAAGTATTGTATCTTACCGTGAGATATGAAAATAAGAGTAAAACAAAGTTGTAACGAGTTTGTAATAAGTGTGTAACCGAGTTTGTAATCAACCATGTAAATGAGATTATAAATGAATATGCAATCAAGTTGTAACGAGCATGTATTCTCCCCCGAGATTTGTAAAACAAATGTAAAACAAGTAAAAGAGGGGCTATAAACTCACCTCGAGTGAATGAATCAACAAAGTAAATCACAAAATGAAATTGCGTCACGAAAATGCCCGAATGCAACCTAATTAAGTATAAATCGTATGAGTACTAAGTACTTTGAATAACTAATACTGTATATAATTCTATATAGCTACATCACCATCTATTTGTATGAGAGAAAAAATATTTATAAAGTTAAAATATTTATAAATATTTCCTTAGTAAAAATGTCGTAACTTTCTCGTTTTAAGTCCGTTTCGTACGCTTCTTATGTCCACGCTTTCGTATTAAGCAGAGTTATCAAAATATTACATTTTCATATTTTCAACCCTTTGGTGAACTGTACTTTTTACTGTTCATGCACTTTTATAAATTTATAAAATTTAATTATCGTAAACTTGTAAAAGTCATATCTTATTTGTTTTATCTCTGATTTTAGTTATTTTATCGAGCACGTCTTCATAATTAAAATCTTTATCTAACTAATGTATTTTTCAAAAAATATATGTAACACCCCTAATGCATTCTTTGTGTAAACTTGTAAAGAGTTACCAAAAAATTATCGTAAACTTGTAAAGAGTATATGACCATTTCAATTTGGGTAATAGTTACCAAAATTGTATGCTTAAATGTTGAAATCAAAGATGTGTATGATTATATAGAACACAATTTCCATTCTTTCAAACCAATGCATCGACAACGCCTTGGTCGATCAATGCCTTAAGCTGGGCATTGGTGACCGGTGTGGTGGTGGTTGTTGTGGCAGGTGATGCCCTCTTGGTTCTTTTCTTTGGTGTGATTTTCTTCAAAATCACAAGAAAATATAATACACGTCAGATTTCATAAAATCATAAACTCGACATGACTGCTGTAACAAGCAAAATTAAACTTATATATGTATATTATATAAGACCAGTAGTAATATACGTACTATAATATAAACACGTATATTAATCATGTAAGCATCTAGTATGACCAACTAATGCAAACAAATAGTGTATGTATGTCCCGTTAAAAACTTTTGTATGATGCAATGTTTGTAACACGGTTATAGTCTAGGTAAAATGCAACCTAGTTCTCTATAACCTTGGCTCTAGATACCAATCTGTAACACCCTCAAATTGGGTCGCAGCGGAATTATGTCCGAGAATATTACTTCATAAGTACATTGCACAAGATATGAGAGAACGACCTCTAAATGAGTCATTTGAAAAATGATCTCGTTGATTTAACAAAAATCTGAATTTGTTATAATGTTGGTCCCAAAGTTTGCATCAATAATGTAAGACTGAAATAATACAACGAGATTTGTTTGTAGAAATCCATGAATGTAGTCTTGTATAGTCTAGACTCCAATGCACATCATGTATGTCAAGCATCTAATTCACCTGAGAAAAACATGCTTAAAAGTGTCAACAAAAAGTTGGTGAGTTCATAGATTTTTGTAAGTACAAAGGTTTGATCAAAGATTTGTAAAGAGTATATGACCATTTCAATTTGAGTAATAGTTACCAAAATTGTATGCTTAAATGTTGAAATCAAAGATGTGTATGATTATTGTATCCCATACAATAGTCACAAAAAGTTAAGTATAGTTTGGACCACCATTATTCAAAGTATGTATTGGCACTTTATTCAAGGCAACGTAAATATTCATGTGTATATAAAACAATGTTTACGATAATTTTAAGTTCATGAAACTGCTGCGTAGACTTATATGTATGCCACTTTATTCAAGGCACTGTAAATGTTCATGTAAATGTCGTTCCTTGCTCCGACATGCTATAACGTTCGTTTGCCTAGTGATAGCTAATCACCCGAACGGAGCTGTCATACCCGAATAGATCTATTTTATAACATTCACGCTTACCCTCCAAGTAATTCACAGTTCATGCAACCTAAGCTAATCCGTAATCATAAAAGTAAAATTGTTGCGTCCATAAGTGATAACAAGTATTGTATCCCATTGCGAGATATAAACATGAGTGTATAATAAAGTTGTAACGAGTTTGTAATGAGTTACGAAATCAAGTATGCAATCAAGTATGTAAAAGAGATTGTAAATGTATGTGTAAACAAGTTGTAACGAGCATGTATTCTCCCCTGAGATTTGTAAAGTAATATAAAACAAGTGAAAGAGGGGCTATAAACTCACCTCGAGTGAATGAATCAACAAAGTAAATCACAGAATGAAAATGCGTCACGATAATGTCCGAATGCAACCTAATTAATTATAGGTCGTATGAGTACTAAGTACTTTGAATAACTAAGACCATATATAATTCTATATAGCTACATCACCATCTAATCGTATTTGTGAAATCATATTTATAAAGTTAAAATGTTTATAAATATTACTTTAGTAAAAATGGCGTAACTTTATCGTTTTAAGTCCGTTTCTTACGTTCTTTACGTCCATGCTTTCGTATTAAGACGATGTATCAAAATATTACATTTTCATATTTTGAGTCCTCTGGTGAACAGTACTTTTTACTGTTCATGCACTTTTATAAATTTATTTTTATAAAATTTAGTTATTGTAAACTCGTAAATGTCGAATCTTATTCGTTTTAACTCCAATTTTAGTGATTCTTTCGAGCCCGTCTTCGTAATTAAAAGTTTTATCTAACTAATGTATTTTCCAAAATGTATCTGAGATAAATAGTTATTTTTACTGTTCATAGTTTGTAAAATTATTTTTATAAACTTTAATTATTGTAAACATGAAAAATCCATAACTCCTTCGTTATTGATCAAAAAATTATGATTCTTAAGGTTTTGGAATCCTAAAAATATGTAATTTTTATGAAAAATACTCAATCATTTATATCAGATGTGAATAGTAATAAGTTTTTATAAAAGCATTTATTATCGTATAACTTGCAAATGGCGTATCTTCTTCGTTATAAATCGGTTTTTTGAGTTCTCTATATGCCTACGATCCTTGTAACGTGTAGTATTTTATAAAAATATAAAATGAATGCTTTATTTTCGAATTTAAAACAGTGGGTTTTGTTCATTTGGCTTAAATGTTTATAAAACTTGTTTTTATAAGTTTTTAGCTTAGTAAGTTTGTTAAAAGTCCTCTACCACAACTTATACCATAAGTCTCATATATGTTAGCTCCTTTAGTCCATCATTTGTCCAAATACTATCCATGATAACAAGATCTCGCATCACTTTTACTTATAACCTAATAAGTAAATTTTTTAAGCATGAAAGTTTATATATACTTTTTAATAAGTAACCATACTTGTATAATGTTTATACTTTCATTCCAACATGTATTTAACATCCATATAACATATGACAAAGTAGATCATACCATGATCACAAGTAAAAATCCATTTTACATGTTAATAAGTTTCCTAGATGGTGATTTACTATATAAACATTATATATACATAAAATCACAAATGTAAAGAGTTTGAGGTTTTTAGATAACCTTATGATGATGTATGGTGATGAACAACAAGATCTAAACCCTAGTTTAGATATTAAACCCAAGCTTCCAAGATTAGAAACCTTAATTCCAAAGAAAACCCTAATCCTAAACCTTTCTTGTTTAACTCTTGTAAACACTAAACCAAGCCTTCAAACCTTCTTGTAATACCTTAGATATAATGTTAGAACACTTGTATACTTGCTAAATAAATTTTGTATGGATTTGGTAGGGGTATTTGTTCAAGTCGTGGCTAGGGAGAGAAAGAACAAGAGATATTGTGAGTTTTTGCTTAAAGAAATAAAGTGTATGTGTGTTCTCTTCTAGTTAGCACCCTTATATATTACTTGAACTAGTCAAAGACCACTTGTAGAAGTCTTAAGACAAGATGAGGGTTTTTAGGAAGGTCTTGGTTAATTCTACTAGTCATGGTCTTAGGTTTAATGAGTCTTATGTTGTACAAGTTCAATTTGGTAACTTGTGTGCTCTTGGTCCCATTTGGATCACTCTTGCACCAAAAATTAGGGAGGGGAGGGAGTACTAAATGATTTTTGATATCTTGTGTTATTATTTTTACTATACTTGTAGTTTAGGAGATACATAGATTAAATGTAGATGTAATACTTGTAAGTGTATGTTCTAGTTGGTTTATTTGATGTAAAATTTTACCAACAATGTTAACATGGGTGAAGTTTTATAAAACTTTAAGTATTGGGTATAATAATGGGTATTTGTTGAAGCCTAGAAAAGTTTTAATGGTTTCGGGTATGCCGAAATATATTTTATCGCGAAACGTAAACACTTTACGTAACTAATAAAAATAAAATGTACAAAGTTAATAATTATCCTCTAAATAATTATCTAACACTTGCTTGACGTAAACATTTAATTGTTTGATGCCCATTTACGTTGAATGATAATTTTTAGCTTACGCGATTTAACTTAACGATTAAAAGTAAAACCAAACGCGTACGAGACTAAAAATAAATAGTGAATTAAATGACGTCGTAAAATGACCTAAAAATATAGATTGTTACATTCAAAGTTGTTACTTAGATTAAGGCTTATGATAATTTTGCCCAATGACGGACTAGCTTACTCTCGCCCATATAGCTACTTGATAGATTACTTTAGACGGATAATCGTGGATTCTAATATGGTAGACTAAGATTATTGCACTGGACTAGCAGTTTCCTTAGCGAAATTGTTCACCCTGACCTACGAACACCCCTAGACCATTATGATTGACACCTGATGCACCCTAAGTGAAACTTAACCGATGATTAACTAGTTATCACCCTATAGGGAGTCAGTTTGATGATTGATTTCGTGTTATGGAGGAACCGAAGGAAACTCTCGTTAAGGAAGTTAAGCAACTTAGACGAGATAAGATTTTGATTTCAAACGGAAGGTGAGAGTTCAAAGTCAGATTGCTGAGGAGAGGCGTAAGCGATTAGAGTTGACAGATCGTGTTGCTAGGATGGAGAAGAAACGGGAGTCTAGAGGGGAGTAGTAAACTACATGAGGTTCTGGATTAGGAATTTATACACCACTAAACTAAGTAGCTTCAGTTAGTGCTAGATCTATGCTGAATAGTTTAGTCGATAGGGATTATGAGCTAGTTGCTATTAGTTTATAGACGACTCATGTTGAAGTCAGGATTAACCTTAGAGGTAGAAAGTTTTGTGCAATTATCGGAAATCAATGGATGGTAGTCCATTTTATTACATGAGTTGATACGTTCGATACCTGAGTAGTCGTTGTCTATACCGGTTAGTAACATGGTTTGTCACTCACCTTGAATAGGATTTTCCATTCTTGTAAGACCCCTTACACAGTTGTTCACCACCTATGTAAAACTTGAAAAATATTTAAGTGTCATGTCAAACAGTTGCGTTGGAAGAACGCGGAGTTAGGTAAAACCTTGTGAAGTCGTAAGGAGCCTAGGTCGTAATGGTAGTAGGCTGATTTGGAACCCAAGTTGATTATAGAGTAACCCCAGAGAACATTCTAAATCCTTAGTGAATTAGGACCCAAAGTACTCAAAAAAGTAAGATTTACTTGGAAGAGTTTAAGCAAATTTTGGTAAGCGAATCTTGGAAGATGTTGAAAAGAATCATACGTAGGTCGTGATGTGTAGGACACATACCTCTTGGAGGACTAGACCCACTAAATAGAACCACCAAGGGACTAGATGCCGTTAAATGTTCTAAGAGTATTGTTGACACGTCGAGGACTGGATCATATCCGGACACCCGACCAATATGTGACCCGAAGGTTAGGAAGAGCTATTAAGTTGAGGAGATAGTAGGAAAGACTATCATGTTGTGTGAGACTAGATCTGGATAGATTATGAGAAAGTGTAAGAGCTAGATTCCTAAACTAGGTCTTTAGGGGAATCAAAGGAAACCCCACTTGAAGAGACCAGATTGATAGAGGACTAGTTTGTCGAATTGAGGAATGAAATTTTCCATGTTGATTGATTGTGATTGAGAATTTGAGTTGAATTTCGGGGGCGAAATTCATTTAAGGGGGTTAGACTGTGATAACCGTTAACTTTTCTTGGGTTAAGTATTATAAAATATTATGATTTTATAATCGAAATCTTTCAGTTTTCCTGGAGAAAGCTGTGAAGTTGACTTCGGTTGTCTATTTTGTGTAAACGGTTATGGTTTAATTGGGTGTTGAGAGAGAGTCTTGATTTCATAAATGAATCACTTTTAATTCGTTTTTCTGTTTTGGAGTGGTTTTGAGGTTTTCAGTGCTTTCCGGGAAGTTTTCCCGCGTTTAGCGAAAATCATCACGCATCGCGTACCAGCACGACGGTTAATTTAAGAATGGGTTCAAGTAGCTTTGGCAGAGTGTTTAATGAATTTATTGGTTAAGTAAATTCATAATTTAAAATAGCGTGGTCTAAATACGTGAATCGTGGAGGTGTGAGTTAAAAGTTATTAGAAAACGGGCGTTTTCGTGAAATTTGGTAAAAGACCGTAACGGTTGTAAAAGTTAAATTTTTTGGTGAATATAAGGTGACAAGTCATTTTTGAAGATTTATAATGCTTTTAAATTAATGTGAAAGATTTCGGTCAAATTTGGTCAAAAACTTGTATTTTGGGTCTCGTCTCGTCAAATAATGATCAAAATGAATTTGGAAAGTTTAAGAGGGAAATGTATCATGTAAATAACCTATGTTATTGGAAAAGTGTTTTTAAGATTAATAAAAATACTACGAAACTTCGAGGAACATTTTAAAATCAAAGTTTTTGAGTTTTTAGTGAACCCGACACAAAAACGAGACACCCCGAACCCCCTGGATACTTGGGCCGGTTATGGACAAACAAAGGGAACATCAATGCACTTTTCTAGCTTAGATGTTTTTGCATGGTACATTTAAGTTTTGTTTTAACCTCAAACCATCATTTGTACATCCATTTTGAAATCAAACACAAAAAAAATATTCTTTCTCTCATTCTTTTGGGTTCCGGACGAGCACACCAAGGGCAAGAAACACAACATTATTCAAGATCTATCAAGAACACGGGGTTAATATTCGATATTTGGTAGTCTTGGGTTATAGAAAACTACATTTGGGTAGTTGGTTTCGCATTCGTCTCGCTTTTCAAAACTCTAAATTATAAGTTGTCAAAATTTTATTTAAGTTGTACTTTTGTGTTTATTGTGGTGTTCTAATGTTAGTTGTACAAGTTGATCGTCGTAAAAATCGAAATTTAAAAACGAAACGAATAATTTAAAAGGGGTGTTTATGCGTCGGATACAAAAGGGAAAGAAACAAGGAATGGTCACTTTTAAATTATGGTTGTGGTCATAATTTTATTTTGAGTCAATGGCTTATTTAGGGCTTATTTGTGAAAACATTGTTTGAAAATAAGCTAGAAAAGCTTATTTGGTTTTGGGTTGTTTCGGTTTGGGCTCGGCCCAACCGACCCATATGTTTGGGTTTGTGTTAATCTCGGTCCGACAAGAAGAAAATGGTTGGCCCATTTGTTTTGGCTTATTTCGGTGATGTGAGGTTATAGCTTGATTGGTTTTGGCTTATATATCGGGCTTATAGCTTATTTGAATTTTGGCTTATATTTGATTTGAGCTTATTTTTGGCTTATGGCATATTTTTTCGGATTATTATTGGGCTTATGACTTATTTATATTTCGGCTTATAGTTTATTATGGTTTCGGCTTATAGCTTATTTTAGTTTTGAGCTTATGGCTTATTTGTTTGGGCTTATGATTAGTTTCGGCTTATATTTGAGATTACGACTTATTTTGTTTTCGACATATATTCGAGCTTATGGCTTATTGGGCTTCGGCCCATTTGATTCGGATTGTTGGATTTCAGTTTATGTTGGGCCTTTGAAATGGGTATTGAGCTTATAGAAAATATATTGGATTTAGACATGTATGTTGTTATCGGGCTAATAGTGGAACTCTTAATGGGCCATGAGGCCCAATGACTATAAAAAAGACAAATGGACTAGAATAAAACTTAAAATGACTATGTTGGACTTAACAAATATTATTGGACTAATATTGGACATTTAGGCCCAATAAGTGGAAATTGAATAGTTTGGACCGCCAAGTCGGATAAATGGATTTACGATGGAAGAAAAATGGTTAATACAGTCGAATTTAGTAATAAATGGATAAATGCTTTGAAAATGTGGACTTTTGGTTTTTTGTCGGAAATTTGGAAAGTTCTGAAGAGTATTGAAATTTAAGGTTCAAAACCTTTTACAAACGAACGGGTCATGTCGAAATTTCGTGGAAAATGTCACACTTGTAAAATATTGTGAAATAATCGTTTTGTGTCGATTTGACTAAAAGACAAAAGACAGCTTTTTTAAACGTTAAATGTTAAGATTAAACAATTGAACATTGACATACTAAAACAATAAAGTTTTATATTTACCTTGTTTAGCTTGATAAAAAGACAAAAATTATAATAAAATATTATCTTATTTTATTTTAAGTATTATATACTTATATATATATAGTGAGTATATATATCATATCGATTCCGGAGATGTTTATTCGTTTATTTTCGATCTTTGAATTCTACTTATTTCTCGTCGGATTCTCTTGGACCGTTGGGTTAGTTGTTTCGTTTTAAGTTGTTGGATATGTTTGAGAGTTTTGTATTGATGTCGCACTTAGCCCAAGTGCATTGAATTATCTTACTTAAGTACCACACAACCATAATACCAAAACGTTTGTAATGAGAATAAGAGGTTTTGTAATGAGAATAAGAGGTTTTGTAATGGGAATAAAGGTTTTGGAAATAAGGATGAGGATTTTTGTCAAAGACTGAGGATTTTTTGTGGGTAAAAGACGAACGCTTATACAACGAGGCAATATTTTACAAAATGTTAATAATGTAAAATTTATGTTAGGTCGTGGCCGGGTACCGTTGTGCGTTGTAGGGGCTTTTGTGCGTTGTAGAGATTGTTTGATTCGTTGAGTAGAGATTATCTGTGCGGTTATATTCATCTGTTGAGGTGAGTTCTCGTAGCCCCATTTTTAAATCTTTTTCCGTTGGGGGAAAATGATACTCAAATGTGTTTTGAACTGTTTTCTGAACTGTGCGAAACATGGTTTTGTTTTTGGGACAATTTATGTGCTTATGACTCCTATGTAAATATATGTAATGTGAATTTACTTGCATGTACTGTGTTTGGCATGGCAAGGGTTGTGATTTTACTTGCATGTACTGTGTTTGGCATGGCAAGGATTGTGGTCCTGCCCTAATATAGTGCTCCAACTGGTAGGCCCTTTAGGTGCGTAAGTGACATATCGGAGTTGCGGCTCCAAGAGCATTGGTATATGCTGTTTTGGTGACTAGCGGGGATGCTAGGTCATCGCACATGATTAGCGGGGATGCTAAGTCATGGGTTTGTTTGCATATATTCACTGTCATATAGCACTATTGTCCACTGTGTAAATGATTAGCACAACAACTGTTTAATGATTGGCACAACAACTGGGTTTAAGGTCAAACCTATGAGCTCACCAACATTATTGTTGACGTTTTCGAGTATCATTTTCAGGTGTGATTTGATAAAGGTAAATGTGAAGTATTTGGGACCAAAGATGAGTACATTAGGAGTTTATTGAAGGACAACTGTTTAACTTTTTCCAAGGTTGCGAAATTGTAAACTTTTGTAAACAATGTATGGTATGATCGTGTATCTTGTGCAATGTGAATCATTGTGTTGCACTCTCGTGTTTCCGCCGCTGACGGGGTGTGACACTCTGCGTTAGCCAAAGTGGCTTGCAAAGACAAAATAGTAGCTTGCGACTCTTCTTCCTTCTTTTTCATTGCATCCATTTCCACAGCAAGGTCTTCTAAAGCCTTCTGAAACCATTTTATACAAAGTTTAACCTCTTTAAATCACCAATTTCACATCAGTAGCTAAAAAAACCATTCTAAACTGATTATAAAGAAGGCATACATGTAACCAAGCATTTATAATAAAGTTCAAGCTTGCCATAATTTGGCACTACTTCTCAGCAAGCACGGTAAGCTGAAAAGAAATTATATGAAGGAAATATAAACACAAAGTAAAGAGCAACGCGTTATACAATTCATAGAAAAAATAAATTAAGCATGCTACAATTGAATGGAATGCTAGCAAACAATTAGAATCGCAGCTTACCTTAACATTTTACATCTCTTTCAAATCGTCAAACGCCTTTCCCTTGCCTGTTGTTGGAAAAAAGAAATCTTACCTCGAAAACACAAACTTACTTAAGATATAAATGCTTTATTTTCGTGAGAATTGTTTAAGAGAAATTTGAGGGTTTGACTGGTTCAAATGGCTGTGAAAAATATTAACACAACATAATTAAATGGCAAAATGATGAGTAATTACTTTTTGCAAAGCCACGAAACAGAGACCATAGATACTAAAATCTGATTATTGTGACTTTAAATCACAATAAGAAGTTTCAAGCATTTCCAAAATATAAAAGTGTGGAGTTTCAAGGGATGTTTGTGGCTGCTGACAAACAGTAGTTTAAATGGATGTTCGGGTCGTTTTAAGGGGTGTTTGGATTTACTTTAAAATTGTACTTTATGGATTGTCTATCCTACTTTAAAGCTGGAATTCTCGATATGCATACATCAGTTGCATATGGAGTCTTGTATTGCCATCATTGTCACCATTGTCATCACCCGGACAAAAATGGAGTCTTGTACTGCCATCGTTGTCATCACCCATATGAAAAAGATTGTGTCGTTGGGTGCGATTAATATGTATAAAACTATTACAAACATCGTGCCAGTAAGTCTGTTACGGAGACTATTTTCCATGATAAAATAGTACCTTTCATGTTTGGATGCCAAATCAATTCCCCATTCAACTTTCTTCTCAAACGCATGGCCCTTAGAGCCAGCTTCCTCTAGAACTTCAATAGCTTCTGTGTATGAAAGCCAAATAAAGTTGGTTGAAGCCACCATTTAGTCGCTGAATATCATTTGTATCGTACATCTCAAAGAGTGAATCACCTTTCTTGCAATGAAAGAAAATATTTTTTTCCAAAGCACCTCAGCAACATAAACAATTCTTCATAAGACACATGCAACTGAGGGATCGCTAACAATTTCCTATCTACGCTTAACCACAGTCAAAAAAACATCAGATCTTCAAAGCTAACCCAGTGTTCTACAAAAACAAAAACACACAAAATTGACTCAAATATCGCAAATTACAGTGCCAACATAACACAAAAGTAATTTAGAGGCCTACTGTATGTCTTCCTTTTCATTAAGGTTTTGCTCAAAACCCATTCCATGACTTGATATATATTCGGTTTAATTTTTTCTTAGATGGAAATAGACACATTCTAAATATATAATAACTAAAAATATCCTTTTTTCTTACAAACTACTCAATCTATTTTCTAATATAGTTGATCATAGGTCTGGTCCATTCTCAAAAATTAAATTCTCGAAGCACATAATAGAGCGAGGGGCGGGACACTCACATAATATTACATATTTTATCTTGGTATGCTTCATTCTAATATAGCGAAATTCATAATAGATCTGCACATAATATATTACATTATCAACTCTATTATGTGCTTCATTCTTAGTATAGGAAAATTCATAATTGATCTGCAAGTTCTTCGAATGATCGGCAGAACACCCATTTGAAAACATATATGACTCTTCTAATCAGCTAATCGTAGTCAACGACACACTATGCCTAATTAACGACATAGATTCAACCAAACCTGATGTGATGAGATTTGGATGTATAAGGTACATATGCCGAATTTATTTGCTGAGTTGCCTATGCTACTGATTTTAAAGCATCAAATAACAAATTAGAAATTTTGTGAATTTATTCATGGACAAAAGCAAATATAAATTGGAACTGTTCATGATGTTATAATTATTTTACTATGAGTTGATATCTTTGAATTTAAATGAGAATGAGAAGCTTTGGTTGAATTAACCTTGTAAAAGTGGTTGACTGTGTGTTCCTTTAAGGGGCGTTGACGAAGATGAGCTATCATTATACCTGCATGTTTATGACAATTATAACATTCTGAGGGGTGTTTGATGTTGCTGTCACGGGATGTTTGGAGTAATGGTACATACAATCAAATTAAGTAAAAATGACCAAGCTATATAGGTATGCTAAAATCAGTAACAATCAATAACCACAAAGCTAATGGAACTAATTTTATTTGATCTGAATGTGCCGATAATCCAACGATGTCCAACGGCTCATGTGGGTCAGTACTACGAATGGAGCGTGAAGCTACTGAACGCGCACATTGCCTTTTGAACGTGACATTTTGGTTTGAAGTATTACCATGCTCCTAGTTGAAACTGTGTTCTTCACCACATTTAATCAATAATAATTTTAGAAAGTTCAAACTGTGTTTTTCATCACATGAATTATTTCATAACTTACATTATTAATATTATATAAGTATATAATATTTAAAGATGAGTTTATCTTCTAATAGCACTAAACTGTACATGCCAAATGAGATTTTTTAACATTATTAATGAAGCATTATTAGTGAATCATAATCTAAGAAATAGAAGACTTGATAAGTGAACTCAACTAAAATCCATGACATTCAAATGGAAATTCATTTACTCATTTATGACTAAACCTTTTAAATGAACAGTGACGGCGATAAACACACACCTTTGAGTTCCTTGAATCCATGATGATTTCAATCAGAACACCTATCTAAAACATTAAAGAAGCAATTAAAGACAAAATGA
The DNA here is from genome assembly GCA_026074375.1 of Tanacetum coccineum. Classification (NCBI taxonomy): domain Eukaryota; kingdom Viridiplantae; phylum Streptophyta; class Magnoliopsida; order Asterales; family Asteraceae; genus Tanacetum; species Tanacetum coccineum. The sequence continues at coordinate 15,582 of BQNB010045645.1, read as the reverse complement.
TCATACCAAAAAATCACATAGAAAACTACAATATAACATATATCCCTAACGGTTTGCAACAGATCAAACAAACATGGTTAGGTGAGCCGGCTATACATGTGGCCTGAAAACAAAATCAATAAAAATAATGATTCAAAAAACACCATACCCATAAATTAATCCACCCAACTATTTCACTTGACACCACAGTTTCAAATCCCCTCTAAATTTTTTATATAAAAAGCAAAGACAAACCTCACATATATTAAACAAACGCCTAGCCTCTTTCACAATCCTCCTCATCATCCTCGTAATTTCTCAAAGATCCTAAAATTCAATACAACGTTTGAATTTCACATTTTATTTATGTTAGTTCTGTTTCTAATATCACACATGGGATAGCAAAACATTTGTACTATTATGATATCCTACAGGAAGTATCCATGTTCTAATAATAGACGGACTTACATATATCCTTTAAGGATGACTCAGGGGTCTACTTTCGCGCCAAGACAAACGTCTAATTTCGCCTATTATCTGGTAAACTTCTTACTTTCATAAAATTGGATGCACAAAAAGATTGGAAATAAACTTACTTAGGTTCACAAGCTATACGTGATAAGCTTAAAAAACTCAGAAAATTAAGGTTGTGAGTTTTTCCAAGCCCCTCATCCTCATCCTCTTGCAAAAAAATATCAACAAAAATGAACAAAATTCATATTAAACCTAAACCACATAAAAAAACCAACCAAAACAAAAAAAAACCCTAAATTTCGTTAACCTAAATTTCAATCAAAACCCTGGGTGTTATCATGAATCCGGACTTAAACCCCAATTACCCAATTTAATCGGTTAAAGAAAAACCCTAGTTCGTTAATTCATTAATACATATAAATTAGGTCAAAAAAACTACCTTGCTTATTACTGTAAAACTTGTTGCATGCAATCTTTTTCTACATCTTCATCATAGTTTAATCAGGGTTAATAAACTTACCTAATTAATTTGATTTAGGCATGGATGTGAGTGTTTGGAGTTTTGTAAGCATTTGTAACCACATGATTGTTTGAATTCCATAGGGTTGTGGGGTTAAATGATCGGGCTGTAATGCCAGGATAACTGCAGCAACCCTTCACCTTCATCTTAAAGCCGTGGACAATTTCATAAAGGGTTTACTCACTTGAATACTTCCACATCAAATTAACCGGCTCAATCTTTAGATATAATAGATGTTATAACACACGCTTGTAGAGTAATTTAAGTAGAAATATTTTTTATTTATTACCTAGCGCCGCGTGTTCGTGATGTGCTCGCAACCACATCGCGCATCACACATTGGTCTTTATGACCTTGATTGCAACGAGTCGCCGCACGCAATTTAAAACTAAGTGTCCATGTGTTGTTTCTAATATGTGTGGCAAAAACCTCTGCCTGCGCCATATACAAAATTTCCACGGTAACATCATCAATGGCAAGCTGAAATCCTGAATGAAGATATAAGTACACAACCTTAATGAGCTTCGGGACTCTAAAGACGATCGAAAAGTTTTAGAACTCTAAAGATATAAGAACACACTTCCATTTCGCTACAGGTAAATAAATTACACCTTATAGCACTTATGATTATACACAACTCATAGTATCGTCAAAACGACTGAGATTTGCCCAATACGACAACACACGGATGTCATTTATATAAAAAAAATACAAACTAATATCCACATTAGGTGCTATAGATTGTAACATCCCTAAACGACTGCTGATTTTATATGCCTTGTATAAACCGTCGCCAGATCTGCTGATTTCATAGGCGCTATAAGGTGTGTCCATATGGCATGATAAACAAAATACAGGTCATACCACTTACAAAATCAACACTTATGACTTAAGTCAGATTAAATCATGTCACAGGTTCTTCCATTTCGCGTGGCAAAAAAACATTTATCAAATTAGCGCCTGGGGCCATAAATTATACACATGTCACATAGATAAATTTGAAACATAGCACGAGAACTACATCACAAAGTTATCAAGACACCCTTCCGTTATGTCACAACCAAATAAAACACATGCAGCTTATAGGACTTATCGTCCAAAACGACACCACACCACAAACGATTTATAACAACCAAACAAAGCTCAGTTAGATGGATTCACGTCTAATCTACGAACACAAAGGTTGTCAAGCCGAATCAGTTTAACACTCAACCATCCTTCCATTTTGGACAACAAAACAACACTTGTGAAATCAACAACAACGAAGACAAATTATACATAAGTCTTACACACAATTTTGAAAGACCTACAATAGCCAAACAAAACATAATTTCACACCAATGATCAATTTAAAGACACACAATAGGCAAACAAAACATAACTTATAGCACTCATGATTATACAACTATTCTCACACACAACCATCTTACCATTTTCCACAACCAAAAAGAAAAAAGAAAGCTCGAAACATCATCACAGTCAAATAAAACATAGCTTTAAGAAATTATAAAATCAACAGATATAAGTTTAAACAAAAACAAACACACTTCCAAAAATCAAATAAAAGATAACTTATATCAAGCCATATAAAATCACTACTTATGATCACATATCAGACTTATCACAAAGGTTAAACCAACAAAAACACAAACACATAACCACAAATTCAGAAATTAGAAACCAAAATACCATGGATTAACGAATCAGATAACAATGAAGCCTCGATATAGATTCTTGAAATACGTATAAACGATCATCATTCCTTTTGATCTAAAGCCACTAAACTACAAAACTAGTGTATGTGTGTTTAGAGAGAGGAATTAGAGACCGAAAATATGAAATGGTGGATGTTGTTATAAATAAATGGTTGTGGAATTGAGAATCGACTACAAATCTAAAACATGCAATGAAGCCTAGAAACCAAGTGACACCAGCCCTAAAAATTAAGTAAGAGCTAATGGCAAACTCACTAACAAACCAGCGAGAACCGTAAACATGGATTTTTTTTAACCTTTAAGCCGACTACTCGGCTCGGTTGGACGCTTGAACAGTGCCAGTTTGAGCCACGACACCACAATGCACCCGAGCCGTCCCCTCCCTCTGACCACCCTTCCCACCATATGATTTCGCAACAGTACCGTCTTAAGAATCCAACTTAATTCAATGTTAGTATATAATATAATTTGTATTTTTATTTAAGCGAATGAAATATTAGTTAGTGTGAAAAAAATGGAAAAATAATTTAAAACGATGAGTTTTGGGTTAAGTCACTGTGAGAGTGTTTTTAGCAAGGCTGTCAAAAAACACAAAAAAAAAAAAAAAAAAAAAAACAAAAAAAAAAAAAAAAAAAAAAAAAAAAAAAAAAAAAAAAAATAAAAATACAATAAAAAAAAAAAAAAAAAAAAAAAAAAACAAAAAAATTCGCGATGTAAACTGTGGATCGTACGATCCTACGTGTTTACCAGCAAAAAACGTGTCGAATCGTGGTAGGATCGCATATGAGGTGGTATCGTAAGTGGGATCGTAGAATCGAACGTAAACTCATAGGATCGCGTGCCAATACGAGTTTACTATTTTTTTAGAACGGCTTGTTAGTTGTTAGTGGTTCAGGTCCAGCAGTGACATCCAATTGGCCAGTATGTTATACCCTCAACCCGCATGTACTTCTTCGGTCCTCCTATTCCACCTGAAGAGGTAAAAGTCTTGGGTGAGACTCGAACTCGAGACCTCCCTTAGCCAAACATCTCCTCCCCAAGCCCTTAAGGAATCTTGGTGGCCAACTGAGCTAGCCCAGTTGGTTTCAAGTTTGCTAAGCTAATATCTATCTTATGTTTCTAGCTAGTTTTTAGCCCATTATTTTCTTAAGCCCAACAAATTAACAAAATAAAAATACTAACTGAACACTGACGGCCAATTTTCTATTTTCTAATCATACTAAACTTAAGTATCTACTTTCCTAAATCACAATTTCAAGATGAAAACTAGTCGTCTTCTTCTCATCTTCTCATAATCTAATTGGTACGATCTCGATTCGATCCTATGATCATGATCCTGTAAAGACAAAAACGATCCCACGTGAGATCGCGAGTTTGACAGCCTTGGTTTTTAGTGTGTCAAATTATATATGATAAAGCTGATGTGTCTTTGAAATGAAACACGTTACCATCTTGTGATGTAGATCTGCAAATTTCCGTTACAAAAACCCCGATATTAATAGGGTCGAACTTTTGGTGTAACAAACGTCGACAAGGTCAGCATATATAATTACAAAAACCCTCATTAATAAAAGTTCAAAAAAATAAGACACCGAGACAAAAATAGAAATGAAATGAATTTTGTGGTACCTAATTTGTTGGAGTATATTCAAGTAAGTGGTATATAAAATTGCACCCACTACAACTCTCAAGTCATTTAACATTACACGTTTTCCCGTTAGCAAAAGAAAAAAATGGCCGGCGTTACTCAAATCAGCCAGTTTCCAACCAACTTTCTGTCCACAATATCACACCCCAAAACACCCACCTCCCGATATTCACTCACCTCACTTAACATCCCTTCAAAAAGCCCATCATCAAAGCTTTTTTGGGGCAAAAAGAAACTGAACAACTTCACTGTACGTGCTGAAGAAGTAGAGTCGTTTTTTGCTGTAGCGGACGAGGTCTCGGAAGTGGAGCCCGTGGTGACGGAGATAGACGTGTTGAAAAAACAGTTGGTTGATTCGTTTTATGGTACGAACCGTGGGTTAAGTGCTACTAGTGAAACTAGAGCTGAAGTTGTTGAGCTGATTACGCAGCTTGAGGCTAAGAATCCCACTGCGGCTCCCACTGAAGCGTTGCCTCTCCTAAATGGCAAATGGATTTTGGCGTAAGTGCTTTTTCTTTTCTTATTGCTTTACTTTTATGTGACAGTATATATAAATTAATATAACAAGACATGTGTACTAATATTATCAGAATTCTTTTTTCGGGTTCAATTCCGAGTTTGCTGGTCACGGCTTTGTCGTTCACGGTTGGCACCCTCCTTTTGGGTCCAAGCCACCACTCCCATAGACCACCTCTCTTGAGTGTTGGAACCTCAAAAGTTGGACCAGCTATATCAATTGATACGTACCTCTCCCATACTAGGCTTGTGTTGATTCGTAAGTCCAAGTGCACAACTCGCTCTAAAAGCTAGCTTAAAGAAGGAGGGAAACCTAGACTTTATAAGTCACCGGTCAATCCCATACTTGGCGTACGTGGGATCGCAATCACGAGAACTAGCCATTTTACACGCATTTACTTCTGAAGAAAAAGAGAGGTGGATATATTCTGGGTTGTGATGCAATTTCTGTATCAAGTTCTATGTGGTAATTTAGACTTACGGGATTCCATAGCTCTGTTTTCCATACAGGACCTTAGACTGAATGTAGTGATGACCGCAGAGGACACCGCCACGTCAGCGCCAACTCAGCTTACATTAATAAATAATTAAAACATTACAAATACAAATACTGAAATTAAAATACGGAAACTAAAAACTAATAGTCTAAATTTCAACGCTCCTTGATTTTTTTAGACATTGTTTGAGTTTTGTAGTATAAATTGTAAGAAATATTGTGTGAAAAATAAGTAGAAATAGGTTGAATTTATAGTGGAAAAAAGGGGGTACATTTTTATTTTTATTTTATAAAACTTAACGGCTAGAAAATTTGAAATGGAACCAAAACCATTTACTCGGTCTTGTGACCGACCCAATAAATGAAAAAGTCTAGGGGGGACGCGTCTGCCATTAGGTCAAGTAGTGGGAAGACCGACCGAATTGAATGGACACGTGGGACGACCGACCTTGGTCGACCTTTGCATTACGTTCATGTAACAAACAATTAAAAGGACTGGCATCTACATCCTCGGCTCATGTGACTTTAATTGAACTAGAGTAGTACAAAGTACTTATACATGTTTGTTCAATTCATGTGATGCTGTTATCTCATGCCATGTTTGTGTGGCCCAATTCTTATTACTGCTTTTTGTTTTGGGAAAATATTATTAAATAGCAACATAATACTATATATATCCCGATTAGGTATTTGCAACTTTTTATGCCTGGTTTTGGTATTATGCTTTCATTTGGTGTGCGAATTTTGTAATTTAGAGACGAACTTACCTAAAGAACTGCTCAAAATGTTGACACGACAAAAAAAAATGCTCATGAAAACAAAACAAAACAATAATAAATACCCTATAAGGCCGATTAATCGCCGCTTAGGCGCTATTGGGCCACCAACCTTTCCGATTTGTGTAAATCGGTCAAACAAATCGGTCAACCCAAATCATGCTAGAAATACCCAAAACTCACTTTAAACTTGTTTTAATCACTTACTGTATATATATTACAAGTTATTAAAAAAAACTTGTTGGGAATACCTAAAACTCGCCGGAAATACCCAAAACGCGCGCAAGAAATGACCAAAACTTGCCGGAAATGCCAATCCGATTAATCACCGATTAATCCCGCCTAGACCGTTTACAAGCTACAAGGGGGTCAACCGCCCGACTACCGATTCACGATTTTTGCAACCTTGCCAATCGTACGTATAATTACCATAACAGGACAAAAATGTATAACTACTCGATCAGAGCATTGAGATACTTGGTATTACCGGTCAATACTATCTTAATAGAACAACATAATCTAAATGAGGAACCAGTTAGCCTCTTAGAAGATTTCTTATACTTATCCTTGCCCTTCGTTAAGTCTGCATTTTAAACATGTGCTACTTCTGCGTTACTGCAGCTATACATCTTTCCTAGGTTTGTACCCTTTGCTCTCATCAGGATCCCTGCCAGTGGTAAAGGTTGAAGAGATATCTCAAACCATTGACTCTGAAAATTTCACTGTCCAGAATTGTGTCGTTTTTTCTGGACTGGGGTCCACAACTGCAATCACTACAAATGCCAAGTTTGAAGTTAGAAGTCCTAAACGAGTGCAGGTACATCCTAGTTTGTTTCTTTCTTGTGGGATGACACTTTTGCTAACTTAGTATATAGACACTAAAGCACTATGTTGTATATTATTTTGATATTTAGAATTGACTTGATTCACGCGTTGCTAGTAAGAAGTTTTTGTCATTGCTTTATGCACATACACCTTTTTATGGTTTTTTGGGGCGCTGGAAACAGGTCCAGTTTGCGAATACAAAACAAGGCCTAAAGTTTTTAGTTCTATTATAGATGATCGAATTTCTTGTGTGGTATTGTACATAAGTCAATTTTATTACCATATTGCTTAAATTAAAGGTTTTGAGCATCTGAATATGTTAACACACCATCCCACTTTTATCATTCTGATATTACCACATCAACCTTTACTATTAAGCTACACATACAACAGGTCAACTTATGTTTCTTTTCCATGTCTAGGATTAAGTTTTGGTATAGCTTTCTTAATGATGCTACCCATTTACTTGTAAATCGATTGATTTGGGTTACATATTATGTTAAACAGATCAAATGGGTCAAATAGAGGATTTTGGCTTAACCGAATACGGGTTAAAAGTTGCTCAAAGTGTTGTTTTTCAATGTCTAATGCATATATTCTCAACCGCTTCATCGCAAAGTTATGATTATTATTATAAATTTATAATAAACAAATGATGATTTTGATCATAATTCACATAGTATCTGTTAGTAACTGGACAAAGAAGTGAGTGTCATCCCATAGCTAAAAACTTATCAGTTTTGTCCGAGATCATTTATGTCCCGTTTTCCTACCCACCCTTGACCACCTCTACGACTGATAGCTAGCAAATAATCTTGATTATTGGTTGAATGTAGATCAAGTTTGATGAAGGCATCATTGGGACACCACAGTTGACAGACTCCATTGAGTTACCAGAAAATGTTGAAGTTTTTGGACAAAAGATTGACTTTGCTCCATTTAAAGGATTGATCACATCGGTTCAAGAGACAGCTTCAAATGTCGCTAAGACCATTTCAAACCAACCCCCTTTGAAGTTCTCCATCTCTCAAACCAATGCTGAATCATGGTTATTGACAACTTATCTCGATGAAGAACTTAGGATCTCTAGGGGAGATGGTGGCAGCGTCTTCGTACTCCTCAAGGAAGGCTCCCCCCTTCTTTTACCTTGAGATCATGGTATGTAAATTCCTGTTTTCGCTAGTATATATGTTATGTAGGCATTTTATAAATAAAGGGAAGTGTCGTATTTATGCTAGAGGATTGCTGGTATTGTATCATGTCATTTTGTCGATGCTGTACAACTAGTGAAGCAGATATATTTAAAGGAATCTGGTCATTATACGTGTTTGATTTTAGAGGAGATTTTGTTTTTGTGTATAGATTGACATAGTTTTCGTGTTTGGCTAACATAACTCAGTTATCATTTATACTTTATACTCCGAGGTGGTAAATATGCAATGGGTAATAACCGTCCGATATGACTAAGCATCTCAAGTTACATGTAATGAAAAAGTAACCATATAATGAAAAAGGCATTTGAAAAAGCAATCCTTAATCGTCGATCATCTTCATGTTCGAATTACAAAAAACCTCTCAAACTACGAAGGCGACCATTTGTTGGAATTCTACTAGCAAGGTACCAACACCTTGCCGTTTTTATCGGTTTCGACGGGTTCTTTCCGGTTCGTCTTCGGACGGCTTTTATTGGCTAGCCGAACAGATGGTGATTCTGATTCTCGGTTGAACCCGTTGGTCCGGTTTTCAAAACTATATGCACCATCATTTTAGGGAGACATCATATTTACGCTTTTATACATCTATGCTTTTAATTGTTGTACAATGTGAATATATGATTGTATTTTTAAGTAATGGTGTATTAATCATGTATTAATTATTTTTATTTTCAAGTGTGTATTGTGTTAATGCATTAAAAACTTGTACACTATGCATAAATGTGTATAAGTTTAAAATTCAAGATTTATGTTGTGGTTAAGATATTTGTGATTAATTACTAGTTCGCGTGTGTATTGCAAATTCACAAGAAATACAGAAGTCTATACTATAGTGGTTTAATGAAAGGGAAAAGAAAAAAATTATGCATAATATGGATCAACGTTATAAATAGCGTGAGGCGTGGCGTGCCGGCATAGCCAAGCCTCAAGCTTTAGCGTAAGGCGTGACGACATGGCGTATAAAAAACGTGACTTAAGGCGACAAAAAATATTTATAGATTTAAGATTTATATCATATTTTATAATTATATGAGTGCTAAATATTATTAAATTTAAGCCTCAATCCAAAATATTAGTAAATCCAAGTCAAAATCTCAAATATTAGAATATCCTCAAAACAATTCAAAAAAACTCGCCACGCCTTACGTCTTTTCACGCCTCAACTCACGCCACACCTAGAGTCGACGCCTTGGTCTATTTCGTAATGTAGACGCCGCACCTCGCGCCTTGATGCCGTTTTAGTGCCGACATGGCGTGCCTTTTAGAACCCTGGTATGGATGCTTTTTTGTACAGGGAAGTGATATTCTCACGAAGTCTTTTGATGCGGTACCAGATCCTTTAAAAAGGAACAAGAGTTTGCAAAGTTTAACAAGTCATCCTTAGTTCCTTAACGTTGGACGTGATCTAATCAATGCTCTTCCCTTTTTTTACAGTATTATTTTCGGTCAAATGGCAATTTGGTCATTTATTCGTTTTCTTTTCACCCTCAAACTTCAACCGTACATAACTCTTAAACGACAAGACTAACCACTAATAAACAAGACTAACTGATGAACAAGACAACATCAATCTACATGTTGTTCATAAGTGTTCATCAGTTAGTCACGTTCATCAGTTCATTAGTCTTGTTAATGAACCAATGAACAACACTAACTAATGAACAAGACTAACTACTGATGAACATGATTAACTAATGAACAAGACAACATCAATCTACATGTTGTTTATAAGTGTTCATCAGTTAGTCTTGTTTATCAACTCATCAGTCTTGTTGATGAACTAGTGAACAACACTAACTGATGAACACGTGATGTGGTCGTCGTTAGACTTCAACAAGAAGTTTTACAACTCCCTAGGCAGAGCACCTAATCGTTGTAGTAGTAGTATAGGCAAGACTCGAGGGGTTGTTATCGTTCACTCGAGGAATAGGTTGGGAAGGCTTGATCACGATCTAACAGAATTCTAAGGGTTGGAAGAAGATTATTTTTGTATTTTTATATTTTATGAAAGCAGGTAAAATCATATATTGGAGAGGTGGTTGGTTTTAGCTATTAAACTAAATATAAATCTAAACTAATGGTGATAACAATAAGATAAAAGACTGTGTTTATTTAATCATGTATTACTCCCTAGATTGCTTCTCCTAGTGTTGTTGCCTTGTCACACTTGTGATGATCTGTGTAACTATTTCCTAAGTCATGAACGAATTACACGAACCCGCCGTCTACTTAGTATTCCGCTAGAGCAACGCACAAGTAAGGTAGTATGAAGACTATTACCTGGCCCCTAGGAGTACACTAAGTGCATGTGAAATATATTAAAAGTGGATCAACCATATTAGGGGGCAAGGTAGTATGAAGACTGTTACCCGATGGTATCCTTTCTACACAATCACGTTTCCCTAGACATATCAACATATACAATCATAAATAAACACAATAGGAGGCTTAGCCTAGCATGTTAATAAAGCAAGAACTTAGATGAATCAAATAACACATAGACATATTGAATGATTAAATAAACCTTACTTGATTAAAAACACGTGTTGGAGGAAGTACATAGGGTTTTTAGGCCGACAATCGTCCCTAATAGCTGCCTAAACGAACTTTATTTTTTTTTTCTTACCCAAAAAAAATTTTCCCCCCCCCACCCCCCCCCCCACACACACACACAACACACATTTTTTTTTTTTTAAAAAGAACGGTTCGTACCCTCTTTTTATTCTAAAGTTACACACTCAAAACCCTAAATTCGGGTTTGTATATATAGGAAAATCGTTGTGACGGCATCGCGTTTTAGTCATGACGCCGTCATGATGAAGAATATTCTAGATAATGGGCTGGGTCGTGTATTGTGACGCCGTCGTGAGATCTAGTGACGCCGTCTTGGTCTTCGTTGTGACGGCGTCACGTTGTATTGGTGACGCCGTCTCCAGTCACTATAGAGAAATTCTTGTGTGATGTTGGTGTAGGTCCGTAGTCTTGTCCGTTTCTTCTCCAAATGAGCCCAAGTCACGTATAATTTTTCCAAATGCCTTTCAAATGAGAAAGAACTCTGAAATGAATGATTTAGTACCTATTTTGGGCTAAATGCACGAATTGGGGGTTAAAGACCCCGAAAAGTGTTTAAAAATGACACCTCATCGAATACCCTTACACTTGGGATTTGCTTGTCCTCAAGCAAATGGGTTTATGGTCAAACTTATTAACACTTTTGGCCACTTTATGCTTATTTATATGTGACTAAATATACAAAAAACATACTTTTTGTTCTTGTACAGTGTTTACGGTCACACTTATTAACACTTTTGGTCATTATTTTTTAATGGATACAGACACTAACTCAAAAATATGACCATAAACACCCTACGATCACGCGACCTTTTGTCACACACATTAGAAAACGCATGTGTGACTATATGTATATCATCACACTTTTTTGATGTAGCCAAATCCACTTTTTGTACTAGTGGGATGGGATACATTTGGGTGGCTTTGGGTGAATTTAGAGTGGAAGGGTTAGCTATTTATTTATACGAATACACGCTGGTTTGGTTGCTAAGCCAAGACGCGCACAAAGATATACAAACTCTACACAACTCTACATCAATCTCTTTTATTTTTCTTTTCTCCTTTTTTTATAAACATACTACATCATGGGGGTTTATAGATGTACCCATACACTTGAACTTTTACATACTTTACAAGCAAACTATTCTATGACCTGATTTGAGGTGGATCAAAATAACATGGGGATCATTTGGCAAACATATGGGGGTCTTTACTAAACTTTTCTTCCTCATTCTTCCGCAAAATAAATACTACCATGAATCCCAATCGTCCTAAAATAGTATTTACAAAGATAAGGACTTAGCAACTGTGTACTCAATAATAAACTTGGGTTAAACACAATAATGTACTAAAAGTGAGTACATACAAGGTAGGCTAAGGTGATTTGGGTATAACGATTGGTTTGAGGGTGACAATGCTCTTCATTAATAGTCTGGATTAACCAGAAAATTACAAGAACCATGAATAAGGATAAGCTCGAAGGGTTGTACTAGGGGTATCCTGCACTAAAAATGAGTGCATGGCAAGGGTGTGGGATAGTTATATGATTGGTGTGACCATCATAACAATTACAAGTTTAAAACATGGGTTAATCCTAGTGCCTCTTATCTAGCAACTCCTAATACTTACTTGTGGTGTCAGGATGCATCACAAAAACAAGTCTTAGAATTTAATATACTATTGGTACACTCATATGATTCTTTAAACCGATCTCAATGTTCCAGAAAAGGTGACAAAGATCATACGTACACATCCGTAACGACGGAATAAACACATATGTCTGCATTCGAACCTTAACTCGAAATTGCTAAAGGTGGACTTGGGTTACCAACGATGGGTACCCGAATTCCTAAAGATCTAAGGGCGAACCTCACATTTTTTGGGTGGAATTCTGAGGGTTATTGTGCTAGTCATATAAATTCCTATCCATGAGACGCTATTAATACTCGGTTTTCGTCGGTATGTGTCGTAAAAAAATTTAAATTTGGGTAAAAATCACCTTTTATGTTATGTTTCGATATATTACCCATCATTTTAAGGACAAAGCAAATGGCAAATGAAAGAATAGTTTCTAAGGCTTATTTCCCCCTACACTTAAGTTGAACATTGTCCCCAATGTTCTATAAAAGTACCCGTTGAAACGAATAAAGGGAAAAGAAAACAAGTAAAAGAAACTAGTACTCCCCTGGTTTGCTCAATAATGGAGAAGAAACATGCGATAACCGGTTAAATCGTCCTCCGAGAATCATCCAATGAAACTTCCTAAGAACTTCCAAGCTTCTTCTCATCAAATATAACCTGTAATCAAAGACAAAGACAACTATACCAAGCATAAAATGTGCGATAGACAAATATACAATATGAATTTAGGGTTCGACTCGATAAAGCAGTAAAGATAGGATGAGAGAATTGTTAAACTCATTAGGTTTTGCAGGTTTATAACAGAAGAATACATATATTAAATGTTATGCAAGTTTTATTTTCAAAAATAATTAAAAACTTTAAGTTTTCTGAACCTGGGCGTTTGACGCCGTCAGGGTTTTTGTGACCCCGTCACAGGTGTCGTGGTGACGGCGTCGCGTGTAAATCGTGACGCCGTCTCCACAGTCTGTGAAAACAAAATTTTTGTTTTTGATGAAAAATTTCCTGCACTTGATTCCATAAGTTAATTCCTGTACAAATGGCTGCATAAAACCTGAGATTTAACAATTCAATCATATGACTCAAAACTGACGCGAATTAATCTAAACAATTCATTTAACATGTTTGAATTTGGCTCAAAAGCCGGATAAATTCCCCTACACTTATTGTTGCAAAATACCTTTGATTGAAATTAAGACGAGGTTAAAGACAAACAAAGCATTGATTTACAATATAGTTCCAAACATACATAAAACAAAACTATAAAGAATTAATACCACCAAGAACCACTCGCTAATTGCGAGAAAAGTAAATATTGGGTTGCCTCCCAAAAAGCGCTTGTTTTTGTTCGAGTCACGAGCCTGACTCTACCCTTATTTAACAGATAAAGGGGAGGGTTCCCCTACACTTGAGTTCAAGTGCGGGTGATAGTAACGGTACATACCATCGTGATGAGAAGGAGCCATACGTTGAGAAATTTGTTGTTGAAGAATAGGCTCTAAACGGTGTGCTTCTAGAATTCTACCTCTCTCTACTTTATTTGGCCTATCGAATAAACTAAGTTCTTCTCCTAAAGGAGAAACTTCCTTAGATTCTAATCCCCAATCATCATCTATCATCTCCAATTTTGAAAAATCAACACCAAGGGATCCACTATGTCCTAATAAACCTGGTTTAAATCCATAATGTTTCTTAGGATCATCGATGCATGGGCGATAATAGCAATACAAATCCCTAAGGTGGAAAGACGCCACAAGAGATGAAGGTGGTGTATGAATGGTCAAATTATCTAATACCTTCATCCTAAAACTATCAGGACTTTGTGGTTTGATGGGTGGTTTGAGGCCTCTTTCGGTTCCTAGACTTGCATCTAAGGGTGGACAATTAGGTAAGGGTTGTGGTTGAGGCTCCGGTTTATCAAAACTAGGAACTTCCCTAGAACTAAGAGGAGTGTTGTGATTACAATTCAAGCCTACTTCCTCTAGTTTTGTTTCGTTCAAAGGTTCTACCTCTATCGGGGTTCCTAAAGTCTTTTCAACTTCTTCCGGGTAAGTCACGGGCGGTGTGTATTCCTCAAATGACGGTAGGGTTTGTATGGTACTCTCAGGGCTTGTAACTCCTACCTCATTATCCATCGTACTTAGGCTATCTACATGCTCATCATAATTTAACCATGCCATGCACCTAGGTACCTGTACCCTAACCATATCATCCCTAACTATTTGAGCATTTGGATTTGCTATTGTTTCATCAGAAATAGCGCTTGTTGGGTTGCTACATTTTTTATCATATTGGGCACAATCCTCTATGGCATACCATGCTCCTATATCACTAAACTTCCTAAGATCCCCTTCTGCTGTCAAATTGATGATATGACGGGATAACGAGTCGAGATGTTTAAGAAAGATTTCAATTAGGGTCCATATACTAAGGCCATGATTCGGGACTTTTCGGATTATGTCTTTGAAACGAGTCCACGAATCGTAAAGAGATTCATCTTGATGTTGTTGGAACACCAAGAGTTAATTATGGAAGAATACATCAAACCTACCTACGCTAGAATAACCATACCTATTCATTATAATTTACAAATTTACAAATGTTACGAACAAAGGGCACAAATAAAAATATAGACTACAAGAAAGCTAATATACGGAATTAAAATCTTACTTGAAAGGATTCAAGCGAGTAGAACTAACTTAAACAATGATCAAAACCTAACTATTCCCCATGCATCGGCACCAAAAACTTGGTGCCATTGTCGTAAGGGACTTCTATAAGAAGTTTTACAACTCCCTAGGCAGAGCATCTAACCGTTGTAGTAGTAGTATAGGCAAGAGTCAGGGGTTGTTATTACTCTTTAGGGGAATAGGTTGGGAAAGCTTGATCACGGTCGAACAGAATTCTAAAGGTTGAGAGAAGATTCTTTTTATATTTTTATATTTATAGGAAAGCAAGTAAATCGATGGTTTGAGAGGTTGGATTGTTTAACTACTAATTAAACTAATATCTAATCTACTGGTGATAACTTTATGATAATTAAATGTATTTACTTAATCACGCAATACTTATCAGATTGCTTCTCCTAATCATGTTGCCTTGTCATACTTGTGATGATATGTGTAAGTATCTCCTAGGTCATGAACGGATTACATGAACCCGCCGTCTATTTAATATTCCGTTAGGACAACGCACAAGTAAGGTAGT
>BQNB010045644.1:13146-34573 GCA_026074375.1 Tanacetum coccineum | reverse complement strand
TTGGGAGTTAAAAGTTCACAAGTCATAAGTATGAGTGCTTAGCATTTAGACTTATATTGACATGATCTTGTTTAATTGCTTGGTTTGGAGCTAGTGAAAAATCAGGGACGATGAATTTATCCGTCAGGACATCCGTAGATTATTCTATGGGCGTTTCTCATTCTATGATCCCAATGTTGATATAATAAAGGAAGTCAAACAGAAAGTCGAGAAAAGAAAAAAAAAGAAAATAAAGAAAATCCAAAAATATTAGGGATAGTTAGTGTACGAATAAAAAATGGTGAAAACGGGACTTGTCGAAGCTTTTGATTCTTTAGTTCCCCTTGACGAACACTTAGCTACTTTTCAAGGTTATTAGTCGAGGGGGATTGAGATTCTTAGTTTTCGTAAATGTTTACTTCATAACATTGCGTGAGGACACGGCAATACCTTAGTATGGGGGATTTTGGTATGTGTTTAATTACACATACCTTTTACCTTTAAAAACGAGCTAAAATAACCAAAAACGGACTTAAAATGCCAAATATACGCTTGTTTTGCTAATTGTATTGTGCAGGAACGGATGATTAAGAAAAGGACGAAAAACGAAGCCAAATCGACAAAACCGGACTCGGAATGGAAAAGCAAGGAAAAGACAAAGTCAAAGTCCAAGACCAAGCCTGAAAAAGTCAACCCAAGTCAACCCCGACAAATCCAAAAGTCAACATGTGAAGAAATATAAGTTTGAGGGTTAAAATTGCCAAAACCTAAACTTATATTTAAAGAGGAAAAGAGAAAAAAGAAGAGAAGGGTGCAAACTGCCTAAATGCCAAAGATATACTACAAGGACCAAAGCTGTCAAGTCCTAAGACTTATAACCATAAGGACCATGGGTGCAATTAGTCTTATAACTCTTGGGGACTATTTCTGCCAAGTCCCCAAAGTTATTTGACAACAAGGACGAATTGTGCAATAGGAGTTATATCCATGAGGGACTTAAGCTGCCAATTCCACAAACCTTCCCCCATACAGTTTAAAAAACAGACACTGTATATCTTTTCCCCCATTTCCCGCCATAGCCATGACCAAAACCCAAAACCTGTTACCTTTCCCTCTCCCCAACACACTCAATCTCACATTCTTACTCAATGGATAAACCTTTCCCTCCCCCTCCACTTCCACTTCTACCAAGACAAATTGCCAACTTGGCAAATGCACAAACTTCGAGCATGATGAAGGGTGGGGATGATGATCCGAACAAACACAAAAGCAATCCAAAGGCTAGGAACTGTTTGAGTTGTCTACACTCTCACAACAAACACAAGAAGGCTGTTTTGTGTCTTCAAAGTAACACACCCAAAGGAAGACAAGAGAGAAAAAAGCCCTAGCTCGTTTTTTTCTCTCTTCTATTTAAGCTATTGTAAGCCCATTGTGGCACACAGTTAGTTTTGGAGGTAGTTAGCAGTTTTAATTTTCATTTTGTAATTTCCTTCATTTTAAGCACTTTCTTTCAAGTTTCTTCAAATTCAGCTTAAAGTACTTGTACCTTTGTTATTTCAGCTTGTACTTAATCATTTTTAGTAATAACATTCATTTCTTAAGCTTCAATAGTTTTACCTTTTCAATTTTAAGCTGTTTTCACTTAATAAGCTCTTTTGAGCTTATTCCTGTTCATAAGCTCAAATTTAGTAAAAATTTTGTTTTAAGCAATTCATTTACTCATTCTAATCAATTTACATCAAAATCATGATTACTTGAGTGCATTGGATTCAATTTGGAGTTTCAAAGGAGTCATAAGCTAATATAGCTTATTGAGCTTTTAAGCTGGGAATAGAGGCTAAGGTAGCCGTTAGGAACTTGAATTGAGGTCACTCACTCAGAAAGAGTGACCTACAGCTTCTGAGACTACAAAGTCAAGGTTTAAATTCTCATTTTCTAAGTAGCATAAATTTAGCTTAACTAGATTTGCTTATTGTTTTTCATTTGCTTTCATTAATACTCAACCATGCTTGATTAGTTGTCTTTTATCTGTTTAAAGTTTTCACTACTTAGTTGTTGTTGAATTTCTCATTTTCTTTAAAACTGTCATAGTAGTGCATAATACACCTACTTATTATATAAGCCTAGGTATTTACGAGTTAAATTAGCTTTGATAGTTTAGTTTATTGTAAGATAGTTATTTAAAGGTCTTTGCTGTCTTTAGTATTAAAAGAGAGTTTGAGTGAATTTTGTTTTGACAGTAAGATTTAAGGAGTGTTTGGAATTAGGTTTAATTGACTTTTAAAGTCAATTCTAGTTGGTAAGTTTATATAGGTCAGTTGAGTTTAGTGAGATTATCAAGTTTAAGACAGGATTTAGAACTTAGTTAGTAGAAGATTCAAAATTTAGAGCTCAAAGTATTTTGTTTGCACCAGGGCAGTTTTTTAGCTCTAATAGATTTAGTGATTAGGATTGTCAAAGCAATATAGAGCTCATTTTGTGTTCATGTAGGATTAGATACAAATATTGAGTGAGTTCATGAGACTTTAGATAAGGAATTTGCCCTGCATTCAAGGTTTTTGGTCATTTGCACCAGCAACAACAGTTGAAACTGTTGTTGCTATTCAATTTTCTAAATGTCCTTGAGCATTCATAATTAGGTATTAGAATTTAGAATTAAGAACATTTCTAGAATTCCATTAGCTTATATTTATAAAAAAACTAATATCATCATTTAGTTTCATTTTCTTGCTTTAAAAAGCTTAATTCTCCTTTCAAAAAGTAGTTATAGCTGCATTAGGATTTTAGATATTCTTGTTAATAGATTTTCATTTCTAGTTGTAAAAGTAAAAATCCTTTTATCTAGGTAAGTTTTAGATTTATAGCTTAGCTTAAATTCAAAATTTCAGCTTTTTAGGATTAGAAATAAGCTGTTTAGCTTATAAGAAAAAGCTTAATCTCAGTTTAAGCTAAAACTTGCACTTTTTAAGTTCAATTTTCTTGTTATTTTTGTTAGATTAGCTTATTTTTTTCTTAGATATCTCTATTACAATCTAATATTACATAAAGCTTCTTTTGTTTTTCATTTTCATCAAGAAATAAGCTAGAAATAAGCCATTGTCTAAAAAAGCTGTTAAACCCTTAGTTTCTGTAACAGATTTGAAAAGCTCAATTTTCTAGCTTATTGAGTTGTTAAAAGTAGAAAGTGTCTTTGTTAAAGTTGTAGAGAATAAGCTCCTTAATAACTTTGTAGTTTTAAGTTTTTGCTGGTAAATTCACTTTTGCAAAATAATGCCAAAAATAAGCTAGATCGTAGGGTTTAAATGGTACTTTCTTGATAGTTAAGGGGCACCCGTTTTCACTGCAGTGTAATCTTTCTTGATTTACCCTGCCTACTTTCGTGTTCCTTTAGTACCATCTTTCCTTCCTTGTCTTTTTAGATTAATAAAATAGGTTTTATATTTTTAATATTAGGTTTAATAAAATTAGGCTTTTGTTTTTAATTCGATTATATTAGTGCTTAATCAGGTTATACAAATTAGGGTTTTTTGGTGCCATAGGGTTTCTGCACTTTATGTTTATATAAACCATTTTCTGTAATTTTTCCAGTTTAATTTGTATTTTCTAGAAATTAAAATAGATTTTAGTTAAATTCTTTTTCTTAGAAAAATCATAAAAAATAGAAAAACAGTTGAAAAATTTTGATTCTTTTTGTGAAAATTTTCTTTTTAAATCTAGTATTTTTGAAAAATAAAAGTAAAATTTTAGTTTTAATTTTTAGAAAAAGTTTATTTTTGTTAATTCATTAATCTTTAAAAATTCATAAAAAATTCAAAAATAGTTAAAAAATTCCAATTCTTTTTCCTAAAATTTTCTTTTTAAATTTGTGATTTTTAGGTATTAAATTTGTAAAAAGTAGTTTCTTAGATTTTAAATTTCAGTTTTAGCTCACGTTTTTACTTTTCGTGTATTTAAATTTCGCGTTAGTTAATTGATTTTAGTTTCTTAAATTTTCTCTATAGTTTAAATGTGATATGAATTTTGTAGTGTAAATTCAAAAATTCAAACTCCCAATCTTCGACTGTATCATATCTCCTGAACTGCCTCGTTGGGTATAACGACAGGGAAATATTCTATATACTTTCTCGGTTATTATTGATTCGTTTTAGACTATCCATACTATATATCTTTATATTTTTTTTATATTATATGTATTTTAAGGAGGTGGTTTGGACGGATCATTTTTGGCGCCGCTGCCTGGGGAGGATGTGAAACGATTATCGTTTACATTTGTCAGTTTCGTGTTGAATCTGTGTTATATTTTCCTTTTATAATATATATATAAATAAATACATATATTTTTATTTTCTTTTATTAGTATAATTATATATAAAAAAAAATTACAAATTGGTAAAAATACCAAAATTTATTATTTTCCTTGAGGTTATTATTAATAAATTCCGGTGAATCTTGTTGGTTCCACCAGGCTCGAAACAAAGATTTAAAACTGCATTTTGTGTCACTTGCGAGTCGGCTCACCTTTGAAAGTTTAAACAAAACTATAAGAGAGTATAAGGAGGGTTGTTCCAACGAACTAACGACCCGAGAGGTGAGAAATAACGCTTCGCGCTTATCACCTTCTCTCGCTCCTTTGTGCGTTTGTCTTTAAAGAGCTACCGTGAAACGAGTTGACTATTGGTTTAAGTTGTCTTATCTCATTTTGTCCGTTAAAATAAATTGTGAATTAATTGAAAAACCAAAAATATTCTTCTTTTTCTTGTATCATTTAATTCTTTTCTTATCCATCTTAATGTTTAATTCTTATGACGTCATTCGATTATCGTTTGAATTCGATATTACGCGATTAAAGAATGCGCGACTTGGTGAGGTGGTACACTGCAGGACTTTTGTTGTTCAAAAAAAGGGTCTTGAGGACAACGATTCTTGTTCCTAAGCCCCCTCGAGATTGTGCTGGGGGTAAGGTGTGCAAGGTCGTGAACCCGGTTTGTTTGGTCCATATTGTCAAGGATGTGCTCTTTTACGAAAGAAATTTAAGGAAGATTTGTTTACATATTATGTGGAAGATAAATTTTTCGAAGACCTTCAAGATACTTCCGAGTCATCCGATGACAATACCAACATTGTTAATGCTCCTCAAGAGCCATTCGTTGGTAATCAGGACCCCGGTGAAAAATTCTACCAAGTCTCCTACACATTGACAATTGTTTGTCGCGTGCGGTGATTGTTAGTATGGAATCTTTTGTGACACTGCACTTGTAACTTCTGTGGGAAAGGTGGCGCATTTACGGTTATAATTGCCTCGAAAAATTCCGAATTATCTCTAATCCGGAAACCATGCAAAAATCAAAAACCATTGGTAGCACATACAAAATCTTGCAAAGTTTGCAAACAACAAAAATTTCTCTGGTTTCGTACATGCAACAATCGTGGATGCAAAGATACGGGATGGGGGGGGGAAGTTTGTTTTATTGTAAGTTGGGATGGAACACAAATCAATTTTCAACTCGTTACTCTTCTAACGGATTCTCCAAAGAAATGTTGCAAACCCTCTCCACATTACACAATACGTACCATTCTCTCGTGAGTTATGTTGGGAACGACTCTCATTACGGTTCGGATTGCCACCTCAAGTCCCGTTTGTCTAATCAGGACCCATGTTTCAATTCAACACTTTGATTACTTTTCCACAAACTTCACCGAGTTTTCACAACAATATCTTTGTTGTGAATATTTGCGGGGTCCTCTATGAAACCTTCCAAATGCTCAACCAATGAATAAAGTCTATTATCATGAGCAAAATTTCTTGCTATGATTAAATTCTTTTGGCTTTTGACCAAGCTTCACGCCACGCAATTATACCGTCAAAATCAATCCAATCTTCAATCTCAAAATAACCTTCTAAAATTCTCAAATAAGCTTTATGGAACAAATAACAAACCTTACGTGATGTGGTTGTCATGTTCATACAAAAGAAGGAAGATAGAAAGCGAAATCGCGAAGAACAAGGGCCTAAAGATCGATCTTGGATGATTCCATTTGCTACGATGATGACGAAGTCGATACCATTAAATCACCTCGTTTTACCAATCAAGGAACCAGAAAACTCTCTAAGTATGGGGGACGAGCATCTTGACACTATTCCGGAAAATCGGAATCAGGACGATTCATAAAGTCTAGTGTTGAAGAACTTGTCAATCCTAAGTGAGTCCGAGGGGGGGTATTCCCAGACAAAATGTGTGATGTTGCCTCTTTGTGATAAATACACCCTCTTAATGCTCCTAAATGAACATTGAGATTTGTTGTCAATTCCATACGAATGATATCTTGCGAGTGATGACGATTCTACCTTACGGTTGGGATATCGAGTAGTCGAATGCATCATCTCCGATGTTGAGATCGTCAGATTTGAGGTGGTGGAGATTGTTGATCGGAAGTTGGAAGGATTAATGATGAATTCTTTTAACAATCTAAGACGATATCCTTCGTGGAAAAATTGTTGAATGTCAAATCTTGCTTTTGCTAAGATCGATTCTTAAGAGATTAATCTACTCCATCTTCCGAAGTTGTGGATCAAGGCTACATCCACAATTTCTAATCTTTTCTTGGACGGAGGACTAACACCTTTGATAATTCTTTTCCGAATCTGAAAACTTTCGCTTTAATCTCTCAGAAGGAGATTAGTAGTGGCAGTCCCATACTCATTCTGAGTTTCCTCTTCCTGATTATTAAGCTTTCTACGTTGATAACGATCTTTTTAAGAAAGGAGTAGTGGCAGTACCAACTCACTCAGGTTGATTTTTCTCAATATGATTACGTTATCTTTGATCTTTCGAATGATCATTTTCCTTACCTAACGATAGGAGTGCCTTAATCATGAGGAGTTCGTCGGAGAACTCATATATCATGTCTCTTCCGAATCTTGAATGTTTCAAATTTAAGATTGAGCCCGATCCGGGAGATTTGACTTCTATTGACCTCGGGATTCGTAAGAATGTGTCTACGACTAATGTGAATGTACCATTAGAGGATGACCAATCTTCTCTCTTCGCTTATGTTGTATGGATCTTTCTTGCTTTTCTCACGTATCCCGTTGTCCCTCCATATCTTCTCTCCACCAGGAATGAAGATACCATTTTTGACCCCGGCATTTCCATTTGATCATTCTTTTATGCCGGATGTATCTCATCGGAGTGGAACTTTCATAAAATTCAATGTTTATCCAAACCGCTTGAATGAAAGTCCGATGATGATTTTATCTTCCACTTGCTTCCCCATGGACCAATGAATTCGGGGTCGAGTCGAGCTTGTGACTCGGTTAACAAAAACAAGGCGCTTCGTGGGAGGCACCCCATGCTTATCAGTAGTAGTAATAAATAAGTGTTTTTGTGTGAGAAGGCTTACATTTTCCATTACCCGTGTTTTGTCCATGTTTTGTGTGCTTTGTGTTGTATGTCCAGGATTTCCCGGTTTGTGAAGACTCTCAAGTATCCACAAGAGTTTCACATCCTCAGCTTCATTTTGGGAATCCAGTATCCAAATCTAATCGACTAACGTTTTATCTTTTGGCACACTTCATAAACGGCCTTAGATTTACGTAGGAACCCCTTTGAAACATCGAGGACGATGTTTAGTTCTAGTATGGGGGGATCTTCGATTTGATTTTTGCCTGCAGTCGTTGTTATCACGTAATCCCGTTTTTACCACCAAATTTTTGCAAAAATACCAAAAAAATTGAAAATTTTTAAAAATTTCAAAAATAAAATAAGTGTTTTGTCACAGTTTTGACTTTCCTAATGGGTAGAATGAAAATAATTTTTGACTCGATCGGGCGTGTTGAGCCCTAGCTAGTTCCTCAACTTACCGCTTGTAGGCTAAGCTTTCACGAATTCGATTGCTTCGAATTTTAATAAGGTGAAGAACAAGAAGTGATAGAGTTAAATATAAGTTTATGCATGTAAGCAAGATTCTCTAAATTCTTATGATGAGTAAGCTTGTGGCTTTTTCTCCCATTAGTTTAATCTACCTAATCATACGTGCTCATTTCAATTCTACTAAGTCAATCCAATGTTTTTAGAAAAGCTGTCTATCTTGTAACTTGATTCTTTAAAGCGAGATTTTTCTGTTCTTAATAAATTCGAAAGTTAAAATGCCAAAGAAGCATGAATGAAGTATGAATGCAAAAATGCATGAATATTGAAATTTGCCAAATGGATTATATGATACAAGTAAAGGATGTGTCGTGATATCCCTCCGCTAACACGAGTGGGGGGTTTAAATACTAAGACATATTTACTTTCAGGATTTGGTGTGTTGTGATATCTCACCAGGAAGCGAGGGGGTCTAGGTGAGGGTTCAAACTAAGACACTTATCTTAGCATAATAGGAGGAAGGTGGTTGTTGTGATTTCCACTACGTAGCAAGGGGTGGGTTTTCAAAATAAGAAAACCGGTCGTTGTTGTGATTTCCTACTAGGGAGCGCGGCTAGGTAGTGTTCCAAAAACTAGCAACGCATTCCTAGCTTTAAGAACTTATGGATTATAATGATGAGATGTTGCAAAAGTCTCTCTACTGTTAAAATTTCTTCTTTTAAATCATCGTTACAGGGTCCTAGTAAGTGTTGCGTTGAGTCATGATTCATCTTGAATTCGACTTGGAAAATATGTTTGATCTATGGTTGAGTTGAAATGAGTTACACACAGTTAAATCATATATTCATATTGGAGTTAAAAGTCTCACATGTCATAAGTATGAGTGTTAGCATTTAGACTTATATTGACAAATTATCTTGTTTAATTGTTGGTTGGAGAACTTAGTGAAAAAATCGGGACGATGAATTTATCGTTCAGGACATTCCGTAGATATTCTATTGGTGAGTTTCTCATTCTATTGATCCCAATGTTGAATAAATAAAGGAAGTCAAAGGAAGTCGAGAAAAGAAAAAGAACAAATCCAAAAAGTATTAGGGATAGTTAGTATAGAAAAAAAATGGTGAAAACGGACTTGTCGAAGCTTTTGCTTCTTTAGTTTCCATTGAGAACACTTCGCTACTTTTCGAAGTTTTAGTCGAGGGGATTGAGACTCTTAGTTTCGTAAATGTTTACTTCATAATTGAGTGAGGACACGGCAATACCTTAGTATGGGGGATTTTGGTATGTGGCTTAAATTTACACATACTTTTTACCTTTAAAACGAGCTAAAATAACCAAAAAACGACTTAAAAATGACAAATACGCTTGTTTTGCTAATTGTATTGTCAAGGAACGGATTACTAAGAAATGGACGAAAACGAAGCCAAATCGACAAAAACCGTACTCGGAATGGAAAAGCAAGGAAAAGCAAGTCAAAGTCCAAGACAAGCTGAAAAAGTCAACCCAAGTCATCAACGACAATCAAAAGTCAAATGTGAGAATAGATAAGTTTGAGGGTTAATATTGCAAAACCTATAACTTTTATTGGAAAGAGGAAAAGAGAAAAAAGAAGAGGAAGGGTGCAAACTGCCTATATGCCAAAGATGTATACAAGGGACCAAAGCTGTCATGACCTAGACTTATAACCATAAGGTCCATGGGTGCAATTAGTTTCTATCTCTTGGGGACTATTTCTGCCAAGTCCCCATAGTTATTTGACAACAAGGATGAATTGTGCAATAGGAGTTATATCCATGAGGGACTTAAGCTGCCATAATTTCTATACTGTGTCTACACTAATCCATCCCCAATACAGTTTAAAACATTTATATCGTTTCCCTTTTTTCCGCCTAGCCATGACCAAACCAAAATGTTACCTTTCCTCTCCAACACACTCAATCTCACATTCTTACTCAATGATAAACCCTTTTCCCTCCCTTCCTCTTCCACTGTCTACCAAGAAAATTGCCAACTTGCAAATTACAAACTTCGAGAATGATGTAGGTGGGGATGTTGATCGATCAGAACACTAAAAAAGCATCCAAAGGCTAGGAACTGTTTGAGTTGTCTACACTCTCAAACAACTCAAGAAGGCTGTTTTGTGTCTTCAAAGTAACACCATACCAAAGGAGACAAGAGAAGAAACAAAGCCTTGCTCGTTTTTTTCTTCTTCTATTTAAGCTATTGTAGCCCATGTGGCAGAGAGAGTGTTTTTTGTGTTAGGTGCAAGTAAATTTCAGTTTGTAATTTTTCTTATTTTTAAACATTTTTATTTGAGTTTTCGAAATTTGCTTTAAGACTTGTACTTTGTTTCCTTTTAGTTTGTACTTTAATAGGTTGAGCACATATAATTCTGTTCTCTTAAGTATCATTTTGTTCTTTTTGATTTCAAAATTAGCCTGTTTTTTACCTAAATAAGCTTATAAGTTTTTGAGTCTTAAACTTGTGGATAAGCGCACATTAGTCAAACTCTGTTTTTAGTCGTTTCATTTACTATTTTTATACAATTTACATCAAAGTATGAGAACTGAGTCTCATTGGGGTCAATATTGAGCTACAAGGAGTATAGCTAATTAGGTATTGAGCTTTTAAGTCTAGGTTTAGGGCTTTTGTAAAGCCATTAGGAGACACTTAAGCTACTTCTTTGGCTTAGCATAAGATGTGAAGATTGCGTCCAATTCTAAGGTTTTATAATTAGATTTCATTTTAGGCATTTACTTTGTTAATTATTTAGCTTATCTTTATGGAATCTTATGCTTAATCCTATGAGATTAGATTATAGATGTAATTGTTTTAAGCTGTCTAAGTCAAAATTCATTGAGGTTGCATATTTTTTTATACCAATTCTGTCAATTTGTAGGAAGTGGCTAGGAGAGAAAGTGCTTTTTCTTATTAATAAGCTAGGTATTTTAGAGTTAAAATAGCTTAGATAGTTTAGTTATATTAAGATTAGATATAAAGGTTTAGCTGTTTTAGTATTAAAAGAGATTTTGAGTGAATTTTAGTTTTGACAGTAAGACTTAAGGAGTGTTTGGAATTAGGTTTAATTGACTTTTAAAGTCAATTCTAGTTGGTAAGTTTATATAGGTCAGTTGAGTTTAGTGAGATTATCAAGTTTAAGACAGGATTTAGAACTTAGTTAGTAGAAGATTCAAAATTTAGAGCTCAAAGTATTTTGTTTGCACCAGGGCAGTTTTTTAGCTTAATAGGATGTAGGATTTGGATTTTTATCAAAGCAATATAGAGCTCATTTTGTGTTCATGTAGGATTAGATACAAATATTGAGTGAGTTCATGAGACTTTAGATAAGGAATTTGCCCTGCATTCAAGGTTTTTGGTCATTTGCACCAGCAACAACAGTTGAAACTGTTGTTGCTATTCAATTTCTATTCTGTCCTTGAGCATTCTTATTAGGTATTAGAATTTAGCATTAAGACATTTTCTAGAATTCCATTAGCTTATTAGAAATTCATCATGTAGTTCTCATTTTTAAGCTTTTAAATAGCTTAATTTCTTTCAAAGTAGTATTGCAGCATTAGGATTTTTGCTTATTCTGTAATTGATTTTTCATTTATAGTTGTAAAAGTATAAAATCCTTTTATTAGGTTACGTTTTTAGATTTATAGTTAGCTTCTTAAATTCCAAAATTTCACTTTTTAGGATTAAAATAAGCTGTTTAGTTATTAGAAAAAAGCTTAATCTAGTTTAAGCTAAAACTTGCACTTTGTATAGTTCAATTTTTCTTGTTATTTTTTTAGAGTTCAGCTTTATTTTTTTCTTATAAATCTCTAGTACATATCCTAATCCTATATAAAGCTTTTTTGTTTTCATTTTCTTTATCAAGAAATAGCTAGAAATAAGCCATTGTCAAAAAAAAGCTGTCACACCCCTTAGTTTCTGTAAAGATTTGAAAAGGTCCAATTTTCTAGCTTTATTGGAGTTGTTAAATAGTAGAAAGTGTCATTGTTAAGTTGTAGAGAATAAGTCTTTAATAAAATTTGTAGTTTTGAGTTTTTGCTGAAACTTCACTTTTTCATGTAAGCGAAATAAGCTAGATGCAGGGTTTAAAGGGTACTTTCTTGATAGTTAAGGGGCACCCGTTTTCCTGGTGTAAAGTTCTGCATATACCCCGCCTCCTTGTTTTCCTTTATTACACCTTTCTACCTTGTCTTTTTAGATTAAATAATATAGGTTTTTATTTTTAAATATTAGTTAATAAAATTAGGTTTTAGTTTTTAATTGATAAAATTAGAAGCTTAATTTAGGTTATAAAAAATTAGGGTTTTTGTCAATAGTTTTTGCACCTTTATAGTTTATAAAAACCCATTTTCTTTATTTTTTAGTTTAATTTGTATTTTTTGTATTTTAAATAGATTTTAGTTAATTTCTTTTTTTAGATAACTTTATTGAATAAAATTCATAAAAAAATAGAAAAATAGTTGAAAATTTTTGATTCTTTTTGTGAAAATTTTCTTTTTAAATCTAGTATGTCTGATAATAAAGTAAAAGTTTTTAGTTTTAATTTTTAGATAAAAGTTTTATTTGTGTTAATTTCATTATCTTTAACAAATTCTTAAAAATTCAAAAATAGTTAAAAAATTCCAATTTTTTCCTAAAATTTTCTTTTTAAATTTGTGATTTTTAGGTATTAAATTTGTAAAAAGTAGTTTCTTAGATTTTAAATTTCAGTTTTAGCTCACGTTTTTACTTTTCGTGTATTTAAATTTCGCGTTAGTTAATTGATTTTAGTTTCTTAAATTTATTATAGTTTAATTGTGCTATTACAATTTGTAGTGTAATTCAAATTCAAACTCCAACTTGATGTATCGATTCTCAAGTCAGCCTCGTTGGGGATAACGACCCGGGAATTAGTATATAATTCTTTCGGTATCTATTGACTTAGTTTTATAGACTATCCTTACTAATATATTTAATATTTTTTATATATTTATGTATTTTAAGGTTATATGTGGTTTGGACGGTCATTATTGCGACACTTGCGCCAATCTAGTGCATATCGTTGATTTTATGTTTCAAGAACTACGTGTTTGGTGGGCTTATACAAGAGGTTATATATGATGTTGGGCTTACTTTCCGAGTGGGACAAACCAGCAGTGGTATTATAATATGTTCCCTTCCACTTGTAGATGGACTAACACGTATCTACCAGGAAGGCGCGTAAACTGAGTGAGCGCATTAGTCCAAGGGCGAACAAATTACCCAAAAATCATGTACACGATGTTTTAAAGGTGGACATAACCGCCGTGATTGCCCGTCGTGCCATCACAGATTTTTATTCCGACAACATTAAGTGTGAAGTCATGTTCTAGTTGGAAGGTTGTAATATGAAACTTATGAGTATCGTCTTCTGTATTGTTTAAACAACTATGTTACTTTCTTTTATTAATGTTATTGAACTAAGTAATTTCTTATTTTTTTTATTGAGTATGTTGTTTTTATGCATTTTCTTTTTGCCAACAACGAAGTCGTGTCTCTAAACACTCAAGAAATATTGATAATTTTTTGATGTTTTTTTCAGAAATAATCAAACATTTTTGATTTTTTTCAAATTACATTTATTATTGACAAGATAATTGTATTAAATTATTACCAATCCTTCGGGATTCGGCACTTGAACTAGCTCTACAAGCCTCGCACTCTTCGTTTATCTCCTCTTTTACAATGTATATGTGAAGGAATTGCGTCTTGCCGTGCCCAATATACATGTATAGATCCATGTAATCTTCTTCAGTCCATAGTTGTTGTAGTCCAACATTTAAATCACAATTAGGTTTTTGGAAATAGCAGAAATACTCATTTGACTCGATATTCTCAACAACTCCAGTAGCATCACTTATTTTCTTCATAATGTTATACATGTCTTCCTTAGTAAAATCATCAATGGTTTAAAAAGTCTACTTAATGTATCTTTCCACATGTAAGTATTTCCTATTGTAACCAGAAGAAACGCTCTTCATGTGTGTAATAATATTGAAAACAGGTACGGAAATTCATCTGTGCATTATAGAAACAAGATTTATTGGTCAAAGTATTTTTAGAATATAAGTATTAATATAATGTAGCAAAACATACCATAAGTATTTCCAATGTATGATGGTGTACCAGACTCTCGGATACAGTAAAGCTTGGGTAAATCCATAATGAATGTTTAGGAAATCGGTTCTCATATCTTTATTTATTCAAATCACTCACATGAAAAGAGTTTAGAAGTCTCATGCTGCCATTTTAGAGGCGGGCTGAAAAGGGCAAGAACAAGAAGCATTTGAAATGGAGCCAGACAGTCTCAATAGTGTGCAGACAGATTACTACGATAGTCTATTGGCGCAAAGATTGGTTGAAGAGGAAGAAAGGGTACAAGGGATAAGGGGTGAGCTCTCTTCCATGAGACAGACGGAACACGAGATGCCTTATGCTCGCAATCTTACTGATGTGATGGTGGATATGTTACACAACTAAATACTTATCCACTTGAGTGCTGAGATTTTGGGCAGTGATGTAAATGATAATAAATTTTTGTGGACAGGTCTTAGAGGTAATTGCGTATTAAAAGACAGAAAGGAGTTGGCTACACAGAGGCTAAGGAAAAGCGCGAAAAGCCTATGACTCAGGCTCAGCAAAGAGATTTCATGCGAACTTTTGTTAAAAATCAGAGTACGACTGTCTACACTGTTGGATGGTCCATGAAGGATGTAAGGTCGTTGGATGATGCTCATCTTCTGGATGAGTATAACAAGATACGACGAGTTGTGGATCGTTATTCAGGCCTCAAACTCTTCAAAGGTCTTTGAGGGAGGTCTGGGGATTCCTTCTTATCTTCTGAACCCAGAGAATGAGGTTGCTCAACCTTCTCTCGGTTTTTCTCCACCCCCTCATCTTCATTCCTGCTGATTCATCTATTTCTGCTGCATCTTCTATTCCTGCTGAAGTTTCCATTTCTGCTGAAGTTTCCATTTCTGCTGAAGTTTCCATTTCTGCTGCATCTTCCATTCCTGCTGAAGTTTCCATTCCTGCTGATTCATCTATTTCTGCTGCATCTTCCATTCCTGCTGAAGTTTCCATTTGCTATGTGTCAAGAGGATATCCATCGGGTATACAATTCTCTTCGCAGGTCTGGAGATAGAAAGAAGACGTTTACAAAAAGAAGGCCACTCCAGTACCCCCACACCAACACTCACGTATTATTATATCGAAGAAGGAGATCCGGATGCTGAATACAAGCAATATCTTAGGTATGCGTCTGATGAAGACGTTCCTTCTGTGGATCTCTCTCAGGCTGTAGGTTCGGACCTTGCTCATTGGGAAGTCCTTTCTACTGATTTTGGCCTTGGTGAAATTCATCTTGTTCGATGGGCGGATGGATCTGAGCGACGATTTACCTCGTTACGAGATCTTTTGCCCTATGTTGGGCGATCCGATCTGGTTATTTTATATGGTCTTGTTATGACCAAGTATGCTGACAGTCCTGCTTCTGGTCTTGGGTTGGATTTATGGGGATCGTTGCGTAATTTGATAGCTGCTAGTGAGACGTATGATGCCTCTATCGTCTGGCATGATCAGGATCAGTGGCAAATTCATAGCTGGTGTTTTTATGGTGAAACCGGTGTCCATGTGTTAGAAACAGTTGCTGGGGAGATTGTCTACATGTTTGCGGACAAAACGTATCCTATTGCTCGTTCAACTCTTTTGATGTTGTTAGACTATGGTTTGGAAATTGATAGCTATTCTCTTCGCACCAATACTACATCTGCTGTGAGATTGATTCGGTCTCTCTTAGAGCAACTGAATCCTTCTAGTTGAACCTGGTATTAGCACATCACTTTTGGTAATTTGTATATATTTATCTTTATGACTTTTGATTATGTTTGTATATATTCTCTTTTGTATATGCTAAATGAGCAAAATGATTGGAAAATGATTGCTCACTAATATATGTATGTTCTTGGCGTGTCCCACTTGGTGAACGTGCTTGCACCGACACAACAACTGGTTCTCAACTCACCATGTTTCTTTGAAAAGAAAGAGTTGATTCTCCTAAAGGATACGGTCTTTTGGAGTGAGTTCTTAAATCCGGTGATATAGTTGGCAACTTGCTCATAAGTTGTATGGTTTTCACTCACCATATCACGTCGTGTGAAGAGTGGCTAGCCCATAAGTTCATGGCTTATGGTAAAGGCTGTGGAAACTCCATGATTAGATGGTTGGCACTTTACCAAAAAGTGACTGCGTGTTCCAACTCACCTGGTTTGTATGTTCGAATTAGTTGGAATGGTTTCAATCCACCATGGATATTCTTAGTATGTTCTCCAAGGATTGACTAGCCCAAGAGTGTACGGCTACTTGGTAAAGCGCTTCTCAAATCCGTTTTATAGCGGTGATAGGTCGCTAAAACTTATCAGGGTAGCTCAACTTACCGATGTTTCACGTACTGATTAGTTGAGACGGTTATCAATCCACCGTAGATATTCTTTCTTTTTGGTATCTAAGGATTGACTAGCCCACCAGGGTACGGCTGGTGGTAAAGGCCATACATATATCTTTTTACACAAAAACTATTTAACTTCTCACATTTTTAACACCCCTAATCACAACCCAGCATAAAAGACCTTCCAATTTCATCCTCTTCAACACTCAACAATGGTGGGATCTGAACTTTTTATGTGTTAAATGGGCAACAAGGTGCGTTTCTCGAAAAGACAAAGAGAAAGAGTGACGGGTTTCATGACATCATTGATTTTATCAACTCGACTCCTATTAGGTATGCCCTTGTTACTAACCCCATCGTTAGGGAATCGTTGGTTCGCCAATTTTGGGCAACCGCCTCAGAAGTTTCCCTTCCAGATGGCACTGTTGGCATTGAGGCCACCATTGATGGCCATGCACATACCATCACTGAGGCTTCTATACGAAGTTCTCTATGATTAAATGACCAAGGTGCAAACCGTTTTGTCCTACCTAACCAGATGAGTATCCTTATTCTGGCCTTGCAGCCATTGGGTATGTACCTGATCAAGGGGTTTGGAGGCTATGCTTCTTTAAGAACAAGAAATTAACAAGTTTTCCCCTCAGTGGAAATTTCTTGTTCATACCCTGCATACATTGCCTAGATTCCAAGTGTGGGTAGTTGAAATCAAATAGGAAGCCACATGGCATCTGCTCTTCTTTGTTTGGCCAATAGGAGACCGTATAATTTCTCGTCTTTGATTTTCCAAAGTATGGTGTCCAATATAACTGGTACCAAAAAGTTTTTGATGTATCCACGCTTTATTCAAATGATTCTTAATGTTCAAACCACGGATACCACCTCTTTTCTATCAAATGCTCTTACCGCTAAACTATTTGCTAACATGAGGAACTTTCAGGGTACGGTCATGCTTTTGTTACCATCTATGCTTAATATTGTGGATGAAAGTGTAGGACAATCTTCTCAGGAGGTCCCACAAATGCATCCTGACCCGACCCCATCTACTGTTGACCCTCCTGTTACTGAATCTGCCCATGCACCGTCTGTTGTTGTTACCTCTTCTGGTCCCACGGTGGACCCGGGACAGAGTTCAACTGCTCCAGTTGTTACTCAAGGTATGGGATCCTCTGGATCTACACCTGTCGTCCCATCTGACCTACTAAGTGCACCAGTTCTTTCTCCCATTATAAAAGAGGAAACTGGTGGTGGGCCTGTTTTTTAGAGTCCGTTAAGGTCTCCTCATGTTTCTCCCCCGGTAACTCCACCTGTCAGTACTACTGAAGGAGTTGCTGGGGACCCTGTAACACTAACTTCCTTGTCTCTTGTTGTAAATTCCCTTTGCAAAAAGTTTTCTTGCTTTAGAAAATGCTCTCACTATCACGAAGCAAACATCATAGGAAAGTCAACATCAAGCTCATCAATAAAGTCAAACTTGAAGATAAGCTAAAGCACGGCAACGCAATGTTATGTATCGATGAGGAAGATGTGAAATGGTGGAACCAGATAGCAGATTGGGATGTTTTCTTGACTCTCGGCGAGACTTTCTCCTAACTTCTGGTCATGTCCACTCCTTCCATGGCAACAACTTCCACACACATCTCTGAACGGAAAGTTGAGGCTCGGCACTGAACTTATATCGCAGCAAGAGAGAAGCAAAGATCTTTCACACGATTACATCAGGCTTCATCCATTTCTGCTGAAAGGGTTGATGATTCTGCTGAAAGGATGGAATGCTGCGTATTACACCTTTTCTTCAAAGGATAGATGTTGTTTCTGCTGCAGTTGGTATTCCTGCTGAAAGTTCCGGTCTTGCTACATCAATCCCATCTCCAATTTTCACTACATCCACAGTTGTCTCTACTGCTACCGTTGCTCACCCATCTACATCATTTGCTCCATCGACTGTTGAGAAAGCTTCTTCACCTCTTCGGGATCCTACAAAAGGTAAAGGTGTTGCTGAACCTACCTCTCCTGATCAATCACTCACAACGAAAGAGTTAGAAGATCAGCATGCTGCCATTTTAGAGGCTGAAAGGCAAGAAGCATTTGAAATGGAAGCCAGACAGTCTCAAGTGGCAGAACAGATATACTACGATAGTCTATTGGCGCAAAGATTGGTTGAAGAGGAAGAAAGGGTACAACGGGATAAGGCTGAGCTCTCTTCCATGAGACAGACGGAACTAGATGCCTATGCTCGCAATCTTACTGATGCTGAATGGGTGGATATGTCTACACAACTCAATACTAATCCCACTTTAGCTGCTGAGATTTTGGGCAGTGATGTAAATGATGATAATTTTGTGGACAGAGTCTTAGAGTTAATGCGTAAAAGAAGAAAGGAGTTGGCTGCACAGAAGGCTAAGGAAAAGCGCGAAAAGCCTATGACTCAGGCTCAGCAAAGAGATTTCATGCGAACTTTTGTTAAAAATCAGAGTACGGCTGTCTACACTGTTGGATGGTCCATGAAGGATGTAAGGTCGTTGGATGATGCTCATCTTCTGGATGAGTATAACAAGATACGACGTGCTTTGGATCGTATTCAGGCTCAAACTCTTCAAAGTCTATTAGAAGTGGACTGGGATTCCTTCATATCTTCTGAACCCAAGAGAATGAAGGTTGCTCAACCTTCTTCGGTTTCTACTCCACCTTCCCCATCTTCCATTCCTGCTGATTCATCTATTTCTGCTGAATCTTCCATTCCTGCTGCTTCATCTATTCCTGCTGCATCTTCCATTTCTGCTGATGCTGTTCAAGAGGATATCCCATCGGGTACAACTTCTCTTCGCAGGTCTGGAAGAAAGAAGACGTTTACCAAAAAGAAGGCCACCTCCAGTACCCCCACACCAACACTCACGTATTATTATATCGAAGAAGGAGATCCGGATGCTGAATACAAGCAATATCTTAGGTATGCGTCTGATGAAGACGTTCCTTCTGTGGATCTCTCTCAGGCTGTAGGTTCGGACCTTGCTCATTGGGAAGTCCTTTCTACTGATTTTGGCCTTGGTGAAATTCATCTTGTTCGATGGGCGGATGGATCTGAGCGACGATTTACCTCGTTTCGAGATCTTTTGCCCTATGTTGGGCGATCCGATCTGGTTATTTTATATGGTCTTGTTATGACCAAGTATGCTGACAGTCCTGCTTCTGGTCTTGGGTTGGATTTATGGGGATCGTTGCGTAATTTGATAGCTGCTAGTGAGACGTATGATCTCTATCGCTGGCATGAAAATCGTGACAGTGGCAAATTCATAGCTGGCGTTTTTATGGTGAAACCGGTGTCCATGTGTTAGAAACAGTTGCTGGGGAGATTGTCTACATGTTTGCGGACAAAACGTATCCTATTGCTCGTTCAACTCTTCAGATGTTGTTAGACCATGGTTTGGAAATTGACAGCTATTCTCTTCGCACCAATGCTACATCTGCTGTGAGATTGATTCGGTCTCTCTTAGAGCAACTGAATCCTTCTAGTTGAACCTGGTATTAGCACATCACTTTTGGTAATTTGTATATATTTATCTTTATGACTTTTGATTATGTTTGTATATATTCTCTTTTGTATATGCTAAATGAGCAAAATGATTGGAAAATGATTGCTCACTAATATATGTATGTTCTTGGCGTGTCCCACTTGGTGAACGTGCTTGCACCGACACAACAACTGGTTCTCAACTCACCATGTTTCTTTGAAAAGAAAGAGTTGATTCTCCTAAAGGATACGGTCTTTTGGAGTGAGTTCTTAAATCCGGTGATATAGTTGGCAACTTGCTTCGAAATTGAGGGTTTTCACTCACCATATCACGTCGTGTGAAGAGTGGCTAGCCCATAAGTTCATGGCTTATGGTAAAGGCTGTGGAAACTCCATGATTAGATGGTTGGCACTTTACCAAAAAGTGACTGCGTGTTCCAACTCACCTGGTTTGTATGTTCGAATTAGTTGGAATGGTTTCAATCCACCATGGATATTCTTTAGTATGTTCTCAAGATTGACTAGCCCAAGAGTGGTACGCAACTTGGTATACGCCTTCTCAAATCCTTTTTATATCCACCCCCCACTTTTTGGTGATTGGGCCAAGCAGTATGCACAGTTGAGACAATATGCATTAGAATTGAAAGAAAAAAATCAAGAAACAACTATCAAGATTGATGTGGAAAGATGTTTTGATGTAGAAAGTCAAACTAGACAATTCAGAAGGATTTATATTTGTTTGGGTGCTTTGAAGAATGGGTTTAAAGCTGGTAAAAGAGATCTCTTAGGACTAGATGGTTGTTTTTTGTTAGGACCTTATCCAGGACAAATCTATGATAACTTGGTCAAAAGGGGCAAGCTAAGTAGGGCAAGAGGGACAGTCACATGTCTAAAGTGTAGTCAATAAGGGCATAACGAAAGATCCTGCAAGGGTCAAAGACATCAAGGTTCACATGCTCCACCATAAGCTTCACAAGCTTCAAGCCAAGCTTCACAAGCTCCACCATCTTCAAGCCAAGATTCACAAGCTCCACCATCTTTAAGCCAAGCTTCACAAGTCTTCACAAGATTCACCAAGTCTACTGCAAAGTTTGTACCTCAAAGGCCTGCTACAACAAAGAAGAATGGTTCAAATGCCAAAGGTAAGCAGTAGTGATGTGAAGCTTATGAAAATGCTGTTGTGATTGCAGACTGTTGTTTATGTCTTGTTTCCAGACTAGTTATGTTATGCACATTGGTTATGCACAAAAACTACTTATGTTATGTACTTTTGTTTCCAGAATTGTTGTTAGGATATATCATTTCTGCTGTCTAAGTCATTTCTGCTGATATAGTTCAATTGTGCTGATAGTATATCAAGTACTTCATTTTTGCTGATAGTTAATCATTTATGCTGATAGTAAGATTGTTTCTGCTGATAACGCAGTTTTGTAATAGTTAGTTAGGATATGCATGAGAAATGTTAGGACGTGATAATGCATATCAGTCAAAACTTGTTTAAATAGATTGGGCCGCTAGGGTTTCACTAGTATATAAGAAACCCACGGCAAGGTGGAATAGACACCTCTAGATCTCACAAACACATTCCAA